>JASKGO010007528.1:0-68939 GCA_030556065.1 Holobus sp. GC000080 | reverse complement strand
GTTTCATATAATTTACAATTTTTCTTTTTTAGAAAATTTTTAATAAATCAGTAGAGAAGCATTACAAGTGGAAACTTTTTTCTTTCTTTAATCTTAAAATCATTAAATTTATTTCTGGGACATTAAAAATAAAAAATAGGAATACTTTCTTTAAAAAAAAAGTATAAAAACAAATTTTATATATTAAAAAAAGTTTTAAAAAAAAACTACTTACAGCCGAGTTCATCGAAAAACCTCGTCTTGGGCGGTGGGTAATTAAAGGTAAAATCGTCCTCCGCATCTGCAAACGAAATTAAGAGAATTTAAGTAAAAAGCACTTAAAGAAAGTTGTCATTTCATTTTGAAAAGTCGACATTTCTGTCGAAATAAAATAATGATGGCTCGGACTAATCCACCTTGACCTCGTAGAATCTCCTCGCCTCTGAAATTAAATTACTTTCTCCTTCGATCTTCCAAAGCCCGAAGAAAAGAAGAAGAAGAACATATTTTCGCTTTAGAACAAAAACAACAACGAAAAAAAAACAGTAGTAATAATAATAAATGTACAAGTCTCGCTTACTGTTTCAACTTAAAAAATAATAATACATAATGTTCTGTGTGTGTTTCACACATAAAACGGCATGCTAATGATCATTAGAGCAATGAAAAGAAACTTTTCTTTTTGAGGAACTGGTCGGTGGAAGAGAGGAGCAACAGCACCAGGCATGATTTGTTATTTATTCTTATGTTCATACTACATACATAAAATAATTATTAAGTTTCCCCGCGTTTTTGCTTTCGAAGCAAATTTATTCAACCTAGTTGAAGCAACAGCAACAGCAACAGCAGCAGAAGCAGCAGAAGAGCATTGCAAATTGAGGAAAATGCGCCAGCGGTCTGAAATTTATATACATGAAGCCCATCATACCTTTGATATCGTTCTCTTCGGTACACTCGGCGATGATCAGCATGAAACACCACACAGCAAACAGCACTAATTGTCTGAAACAATTAAATTGCATTTTCGAATCACAAGTAGAGCGTTTCGACTCAGCTCATATACGCACAAGTTTCACTACTACTGCTGCAAAACAGCGAGGCGCTAACTTTTCTTGTAATTCTTGTAATCGCGCGCGATTATCAGCAAACCGAAGAAATCGATTCAAATATTATCTGCCGATTTCCAAAGGGGAAAAATAAGAGTTTTATTGTGAGGGTTGACGACCCATCGATGGAGCCCTCGGTACAAATTGGAGCAATTCGTTTGATCGTGATGGTCGACCGGCCATCGACCAACTAACTAAACTAAGAGTAAAAACGTCTCCTCGCTGGCCGCTGCTCAATCCACGGAGAAATTTGTTGTAATATTATTCACAATTTTTTCCGCCGCCTTTAATCTCCTCCAGTTTGCGGCACATACCGATGCTCTATCATTAGCTACAGAAAGAAATCGAATCGCTCCACGGCCTATCTCTGATGGCAATGAAAGTGTCCACACTAGCCATTTACCACTTACTTTTACTTGATAAAACCCAAATGACACAATTGGTCATTGGGCTGTTAGCTGTTATGTTATACAATTACAACCTTTGCGTTCGCCCATAGTTGGAAATGATGGAAAAAACTTACCACGACAGCACACTTTTTGCCAACTTTCCAATTTTTGGGTCCGCTTATAATTAAAATAGCAAACAGCCTTTCTTCTTTTATTGGCTCGACTAATTGTTTCTTTTGTTTATTCTCCGGTTATTATTAATTGAACACGCCGCTTTTTTTATAAGACTTTTTAGGCATTTGCATCGATGTATGAGAAAACAAACGAAATTTTATAGCTACATTTTATTGGCGAAAGGACACCGATGGCAAATTGGCGAATCATTAGGGAGATCACTTTCTAGTCCATTGCTGTGCGTTTTTTTTTTCTCTGATGTATTTTACTTTCGACGGTATTTTAATCGATTAATTTAGTTAATTGGTTTCTTTTTTTATATAGATGTTTGTGTATAGTTTAGCAAGAGGTGTATTGCAAAAGTTTAGCTGAGGTAGAGTAGTGAGATGTGAACGAGTTACAGGTATTTTTATGAAATTGCATCATTGGCTACTTCCGGTTCGGCTACTGGTCGAAGAAGGTGAGCGGCGCTACATGCTGGTACAGTTGTTAATGTGTGTGGGTCTTTGTTGGCTTTCACCTGACTGACTGACATTCCTCCTCGTGATGACTTAGACCTTTCTTCGAGAAAGTATGTCATAGCTGCGCTAACCATGCGCTAACCTTAACCCAATGCATTAGGTCTCTGATGATCTGAGTGATTTTTCAATTGCTCTTCGGTTTTTTTGTTTTTTGTTTTTTTATAACATCTTTTTACCTTTTCAGATTAAAGATTAATTGAAGATTATTATTAAAGATCTTAAAATACCTATTATTATTTGCAATAAATTATTGATTTTTACTAAAAATTTCAAAAATTTGGTTTTTCCTTTGATTTCTTTGAAAAAACTTTGAGATTACTATGTTTAATTACAATAAAAGTTTGTAGTTAAATTTTATCAATTTACAAATTTCAAAAAAAAAAAAAATTTATATTTTTAGTAAAACGAATGAAATTTTAAGTTTTTATACAAATAAATAAAGCTTCAAGCATAATAAAAAAAAATCTATACTTTCAAACAAAAATCACATATACAGTGAATTTTATCAAAGACAGATCACGGGTTTTTAAAGTTTTTAAAATTTTTTATTTTACTTTTGTTTTGTTACTTTTGCCGTTTTCTAAGCTACTTTCATTAGGTAAAATAAGTAAATTTAATAGTTATTAAAATTAAAAACTTTAAAAACGAAAAAAAAAATGCAAAATAAAAAATAATTTGCAATGAAAATAAATATTTAAAATAAAATCATTTAAAAATAAAATATCCCATGATCACTCAAAGATAAAATTATCCTGTATAAAAAAAAAACTATAGGAATTATTCACAACAATAAATACAAAAATAAAAATAAATAAAAAACAGCTAAAACATTTCACTAAAAACATTATCACAGATTCTAAAAAAAATATTATCCTTCAAAGTTTCCTTTGTAAAAGAAAAAACTTTTCTTTTCCCCCCAAAAAAATAATCCCTTTAACCCCCTGTCATCTCCTTGCAATCCGAAAAATTTACTATAAAAATTCACTGCTGATAACGTTGCGAATCCAATCGGCGGTAACGGAAACGGAATGATAAATGCCCGGCTGATGGTACTCTCCGCAGCCGAAGCCGGCACTCGTGATGCCCACTAAAGTCCATCGGCCGTTCTCCAACACTATTAACGGCCCGCCCGAATCGCCCAAACAAGCGTCCTGCTGGCCATCCTCGTGGCCCGCACAGAGCATATCCTCGTGAAGTTCCACTTTTATTTGCTTGCTCTTGTGCCACAATGCGCATTCTTGCAGACCTATAAAATTCAACAATTATTAGCGTAAGGTTAGGGTTTTAGTTTGCGAGTTTTGTATTACTTAGAATTGGCACTCGGGCACTTCTTAAGACGTTCGTTCCGGATAGCGTGTTCGATGGTTTTATTTTGCCCCAGCCGGCAACCACCGCTTGGCGGCCGTGCAATTGCAGCGTCGGCGTCGGAAGACAAATCGGCGATATGTGGAAGGAATGTCCGGCGGCTGTTACCATCTTCAGCAGCGCTATGTCGTAACGATCCGGCTGCGTCTTGTGGAATTCGAATTTCGGGTGGATTATTTTGTGTGTTACCTGAAACAGATCATTTTATCCTTTTTTTATTTGTCTTTTATATCTAAAATTTTATTATTTTATTATTTAAAAGTTTCAGAATTTTAGAAGGGAAAAAAAAACTGTTGAAATGAATTTTTTTTCAGGGTCCTGTAATTATTTAACATTTTATTTACCTCCAAAATAAAAAGAATAAAAAATAAAAATATTATATTAATTGTAGCAATTGGTTTAAATCTTGTCCTGTTTCCCGAAAAGAAAAATTTATTTAAATCTCATGATGAAAGCAGTTTTTCTATTAGAATTTTCCATTTTTGTTTGTTTTTCTATTTCAATTTTATTTGTTACGCTATAAACTTTTTAAAAATATATTAAATTAATTTTTTATATTTTTTTCAAGGCTTGAATTTATTTAAGAACTTTATAAAAGATTTAGTTTTATGACAATTTTTACTGTTTACATTAAATTACAAACAAGCGGTATTTTTTTATTCTATTTCATTTTTCTAATGAAACAATAATAACTTTTAATTAAAATGTAATTTTTCACTTAAAAAACGGTAAATATTATTAATTATATAATTAACTTTGTTACTTTTAATTTCTATAAAAATTTCAAAAAAAAAAAACAAATTTGATAATTCAAATTTTCTGCAACCAACAAATAAATAAAAAATCATAAATCAATTAAAACTCTTAACAGTTCCAAAGAAATTTTCCCATAGTACCACCACGAATAAATCATCTTACAAATCAAGTTGAACTTTAATTAAAAATTCAAATTTCGCTCATTTCAGCTATATTTAAAAAAAAAAAAAAATCTGCATAGCGATAGCGCCCAGTATTTTTCATCCTATTTTCCTATTTACTTAATTAATGAAAGGAAGCGATGCTTACTCTATGAAGTTCCGCTGGCGCTAATTCCAAAACTTTTCCCGTATCTTGAGTATCCAATTCCCCCAAGTATACAGTAATTTCCTTCAATCTGGCCTTTATTATGCAGTGGGCGGCCGTTGCAACAAAGCGTCTGGAAACTTGAACAACAAATCGAAACGTTAATATTGTTCAAACATTGAGCAACGAAAAAATAAAAAATAAATGAATTAAATAAATAAAAGCACAAATGGGAATTGGTCATGTTTGCCTCTTTTTTTGTAGGGAAAAATAATGTTTACCCAGTACTCCCCCGCATTGGTACGAGCGAATTTTCAAATGAGCTTGCCATGGAAACTGCGCGAATCTGGCCTCGTCTCCTCCGATGATGCGTTTCGAGAGCACCCGGTCCGCTGAGATGCCGCACTCCTCCACGTTTCTTCGTTGAGGCAATAATTCATTGCTTCTGTAATTTTTATTTTCCATTTTTAATTAAATTAATTATCAGAATTGCAAAATTTATTGATTTTTTTTATGTTTTTCTTTCGTTGTTTAAATTTAAAAGTTTAATTTTATATTTTTAATTAGTAATAAATTGTTAATATTTAATTAACAAATTGTTAATTATCAAATAAATAATTTAAATTATAAAAAAATAAATATTATTAAATAGTAAAGTAAACAGTTTATTAAAAATTAAAATGGAACAAAATTAATGAGTTGGGTAAACACTTATGCTCACTCTATGTAATTGCCGGAAAATCCGGGAGCGAATTTGGTCCTCTTTTGAATAACGCAACAAGAGACCAGCCAGGAATTAGCTCCGCATCCTGCCTGGCCAGATCCGCCGGCCAACCAACAGGTGAAGGCGAGGGTGCAAGTATGAGAGAATCCTTTGAGCTCGCATTTCTGCGGATAGCCCAACATGGAGACCAGGAGACGTCCTAAAATTTGCACAATTCATTTCGCTTGAAATTCATCTTGCGATTTAACGGATTAACGGTTTCTCAAATATTAACCGATCACTATAAGCGACCGGCGAAAACTAGTAACCGGCTTTTAAATAGTTTCCAAAACAAATTAAGCTGGGCAACGGTACAATATTCTTCAAATAAATGCATGTGAAAAAAAATTAGATCACATAATTTCCATTACTTAATTCATTTTTAAAATAAGTAGAAAAAATTGTCGAGGAATTGCCGGTAATTAAAATATACGAAAATTATTCAGCAGAAAGTTTCTTGCTGAAAAGTTATGACGATTTTATAGACGCAATAACAGTAAAAATCTAATGCAATTTAAATGCACTTTTTATTATTTTTTTTAAGTGTTTTATTGCATTTAGGGGGAAATTATTTTTTCGATTTTTTTTTAAGAGTATTAAAAGTTGTTTATTGATGGAAATTAAAATCATTTACAAAATTTACATTTCCCAAAAAAAAAATGCAATGTAAATTGTAAATTCAAAATAAACAAATACTTTTTATTTAAAAAAATATATACTTTTTGTACTTGGTATTTGAATTTTCATATTTTGCATTATAATAAAGAGAAAATTTAATAATGAAAAAGCCGGCGCAAAATAATAAGCCATCGAAAGCTTTCCAAGTGTGAAACGGCGCGTAATTGCATGCGCCGCCAGAGAATGAAAAGCAAAATTTCCCTTTGTGATCACGAAAGCGTTGTTATCGTGTGCGTTGCCAGATTCGCTCAAGATAAACACACTCGTAATGATAATTAATCCGGTGAACTACTTGAATGGCCGCCGCTTTGCGCACTCTACTTTTTTCCGGGGCATCTCTAATGTCCTCTCTACACGTTACACGAGCTGATTTTCTTTATTCGGAGTCACGAACGGAGAGCAAGCAACTATAGTAGAAATTATTCGTTAATGCATTCCAATTTTCCATCGGTACGCTCCAGCGGCCACTCTTTCTGTTCCTTATTTTTTTCCTTTTTTTTTTCATTATAGCAATCAATAACAGCTGCGGTTAGCGATTCGGCTACCTAGTGCCTACTCACCGGATCCGGCGATGCGTCCGCGGTAACCGCTGCCGAAGTCGTTGTCCTCGTCCAGCCTGGAGACGGTGGACGGCGTCGCGTGCTTCGACCAGAAGAAGGCGTCGCACTTGCCGAGGAACGCGCACAGCAGCACCGCAACTGGCAACGATTTGCGATAGACGATTCTCATCTCGGCATCGCTTCTTTACGATTATTCGACTCGCGGCAAGGTTGTCAGGAGCAGCAGAAGAAGAAGAAGAAGAAGACGTCGCGGTCGCCTGTTCTTCTTCCCTCCACCAATGCCGCGGCATTCTTATAGCGAACACTCATCTTCGCTGCCTCTCGTTTAAGACTTTTTCTATAAGCACTCGACAAGTTAATGCTCTTCTTCTTCTTCTTCTTTGCCGGCTACTGTTTCTTCTTTCTATACGTCAAGTGCAGTTTGCTTTTGAGCGAACAAAGAGCAACGAAAGTATTTAATTGAACACCTCCGAGAGACTAAGTGGCTAGGTTGGTGCCTAAGAAGTGTTGCGAGTGTGCACAACCGTTAAAGAAGTGTTCGTTTGCATGCAAGTCACCTCGAGAAGTGAATAACGGCATCTTCCTAAAATGACCCACATTTTCAGTAATCGCGTCCTCGAAGAGTATCGACTTCAATTGCAAATCGGTGTCTAGAGGTGCTCAGCAACAACGGTTGTGCTGTCCGAATTTCAATTAATTTTTTAAAATTATTAATTCTTAATTTTATTAAGAGTTATTGCGGTTTGTTAACACTTAATATTGCAAAGAAATGCAATTTGAAAGATTTGGTATGGATTTTATGCCATAATCAACGATAAAACAAACAAAAAAAGCTGTAAAGTGAAGCATTGACCTTTTTATCTTAGATTTTTTTTTTGTCTTAATTTCTCTTTCTCTTCCGTTTATGTATACCGAATTTGTAATTGCACGTTTTGCATACAAAACAATTGTTGCTTTCTACGGAAAGAAATTTCAAACTTTGCTTCTTTCACTTCTTATCTACAAAAATTGACACAGATTTTTCTTTATAATTTAAATTATGATTTTTTTTTATAAAAAATACTTAATTTTATAAAATAATATTTAAATTATCTTAAATTAAAAAATTGAATGATTTATTAATGCTTTTAGTAGTATTTAATTAATAAATAACATAGCGCAACATAGCACATAATTTAAATGTTCATTTGATTGTATGCCACCAGTTTAACGTCTAAATTGTATTAAATAATGATAACATTGCACTTTTCTTATTTAAAACTTAAAGGATTAACTATTGTTAATCATTTTGTGCTTTTAGTTTTTATTTGCAGTGCTTAATTAAAGTGTTTTGATTAAAAGCTCACTTTAGGTCCAAAAATGCTCATTTTTTCTACAATTATTTATAACTAAACAAAATTTTAATTTTTAAATAAAAAAATTATCAATTTATTAAGAATATTAATTGTAATTTATAATAAAATAAAAAGATAAATTAAAAATTAATTTTTTTAGCAGTAAAACTGTTTAAAATTACTGATTTGATTTTAAGCAATTTTTTTATAAACTGTTTCATTTTGATCACCCTGTATACTTAATATTTAAGCATTTTTATTATTTTTTTCTTTATACTATTAAATTTACTATCTTAGCTGTAAAATATAAAATTAATTTTGTAAAAAAAATGATAATGTTTCGAGTTATAGCAAAAAGCTCACAATATTGACGTTTAGGTCAATTCGATGAGCTTTTTACAGTAACTCCAAAACGGTAACAGATAAAAAGTTAAAATAAAGTTTTTTTACTAGACAAATAAATTTCATTCATTTAAAAGTAAGAAAAGTTATTATAAAATTAAAAAATGACATGAAAAAATAATAATAAATATCGATAACCTAAAGTGAAAAACTCAATTTTTTAAATATCAATATTTAATCATTTAAATTACTATTTAAATTAAGAAAAAAGCTTAATATATTATGCTATCAACAAAATAAAATAAAAATAACTAATTATTTGCCAATTAATTGCAATTATGTTAAAGTGATTGTTGATAGAGGTCTGATTTCTGCAATAAAACCGTTGATAAGCTAATTGCGCTAAGCAAAATTTTCTGATTATATTTAAATTACAAAAATCATCACAAAATATATTAAAAAAAATAAAAACTATTAAAGCGATGATAGTTTAATTAATTTATTGCATTTATTTAGAATTTCTAACGTTTCAATTAGGCAACTTTGTAAACGTAATCGCAATGCACTTTCAAATGCTTTCAAATTTACTTTTTCTATTTAAAGGCTTTTTTAATTGTTATTAATTGTTATATAATCAAATTATAAATCTCCATTGGTAAAACCATAAAGTTTTCCAGCTATAAACTGTCCCACTGAAATTAAATAAGTTAGTACCCTATTGTTTTCATCAACTTATGCGCAATTTCCGCATCAATTCTATAATTAAATCTCTGCCAACTGCACCACAATGAAACTTTACTAATTACCATAACTGACAGAATCCTTTCTACCAACTAATAATAACAATGCACAAATTTCTAATGCAGTTTTAAACTGTTAATGCCTGCAGATTTGAATCTATTTGAATGCTTGCAAAATTGGATTTTTTTAAAGTTTTATTAAAAGTAATAAAATTGAAAACGAAACTATTAAAAAATAATTTATTATTTAGCTTTAGAAGTACATTCACTCAATATGATACATAAATATTTATATAATAAGTCGGTCTCGGAAAAGATCACACAAACCTATAGTTTAACATTGATCACAAAACGCAGACTGAGTCCAATGTTAAGATTCCTTTTCTTCCTATTTAGAGACTTAGCAGCAAAAAACACTAGAAAAATTACTGGTTTCGCGAAAAAGTACAGCCTACTATTTACAAAGAGACTCTTTGAAAGAAAAAACAAAAAACAAAAAAAAAACAGAAAACAAACAAAAAAATAATTAAATTAAGAAAACATGGAGGATCATAAGCACGTCTTTATCAGCAGCACAGAATCCGAGATAAATTCATAAATTCAGACTTTGCTCCTGAATTTCAGGATCCAATCATTCGCGAAATCCAGTCGACGGTGTGAGCGACGCGATGATAGATTCCCGGTTGTCCGGGTTGCGCGCAAGAGTATCCGGCCGACACGATGCCGATGAGGAACCAGCGTCCCTGCCGTTGCAGCATCAGCGGTCCGCCCGAGTCGCCCTGGCAGCTGTCCCTGCCGCCGTTCTTGTAGCCGGCGCAGAGCATCTCGTCGTAAATGACGACGCCGATTCCCTTCGAGCGGTGCCACCGCTCGCAGAGCCGACTGTCGATCACAGGAACTTGCACTGCTTGCAGCGTCTGCGGGCGGAGACGCGAGCCGGGACTGAGGGCGCCCCAGCCGGCCGCGACGCCGACTTCGCCCAGGAAACTCTCGCCCTTCGGCGGCAAGCAGATCGGCGAGATGTGAGGCAACTGGTGAGCGGTGCGGTCCAGTCGCAGCACCGCCACGTCGAAGCGGTCCGCTTGCGGCGTGAATTTGAAGAACGGATGCACCTGAAATGCAATTTCCATTTAGCTAGTATTTGTTTTTTGTTTGTTTTGCGGGTGGTTTTGGGTTTTACTTGAATTTGCGAAACGCCGAATGTGTAGGCGGGCAGCGGTTCCACTGCGCTGTTGATGACGTAATCGCCGAGGGTGACGTGCACTTGTCTGGGGGTGGCTCTTGCAACGCAATGGCCTGCGGTTACCACATGACGTCGGCTTACCAACGAACCTCCGCATCTGAAAGTTTCGTTTTATTAGTTTAACGTTTTGCCCGTCTTTTCTACTGGAAATTTTTCGCTTTTGTACTTTCTTTTTATCGGAATTCGTAATGAAAAAGAAAAGATTTATTGTGTTTACACTTTTTTTTTAAAGTTAGTTAAAGTTAATTTACATTAAGTGAATTTTTATTTAAATTTTTTCTTTAAAAAAATATTTTGCTATTTTATTTGTTTGTAAAGTGAAGAAAAATTAAATTTAAAAATTAAAATTTGTTTTTTATGTATAAAAAGCATTTTAAAATTTTATTTAAATAAAATTTCCGCTTTGATAATAACTTTAAAACTTAAAAATAATAATGTTTAAAAAATACAATAGATAAAATGCAGTTTATTGTTTAAACAACAGTAATAAAGTCATAATTTGTTAGAAAATTATTTAATTAAATGAAAGTCTTTCGTTTTCTTTTTACTTTTAACGTAATGATTACATCTCACAATTAAAAATATAATATAGAAAGTGTTATCTGCAAAAAGACTTTTAGTGACCAAAAATAGATAGAGAAAGAAAATTTAAACCATTCCATAAATAAAATTATGAATTAAAATTTGATTTCTAAATTAAAAATCAATAAACACTTAAAACAAGTAATAATTGCTACTTTCCCTTCAAAAGTAAATCAAAATTTTTATAAAAATTAAATAAAGCAAAAGATAATTCATTAATATAACTTTTTTAATGATAAAAACAATAAAATCTCTTATTGATGACTCCTAATGAAAATAAATAGCGTCCAAAAATTAATGAAAAAAAACACAATATTCGAAAGAACAATAAACAAACAAACAAATAAACAAAGAAAAAAATAACCAAACAAAAAAATATTAATTAACGAAGCTCATATCGCCGAGCAATTAATTACCTGCCTCTTGTAGGTGTTCTTTACGCCTGAACGATAAATGGCGATTTATCATTGTTATAAACGCCGTTAATGCGAATAGAAAGTTCGCATATTTATTTATAGAACACGGATTGTGCATGTCGAGTGTAAATATCCTTAAGTGTCAAGATCATTGGCACATGTAATGGCATTTAATAACAATTATTGTTGGCCATTGTAACGAAATGAAAGTACATTCGTTCGATTAGAAAGAATGCTATTTTTTTTATTTCGTCCATTTTTTATTTTATAGTATAGATTGAACGCATGATGTCATTTTTATGGATGCGCCGGTGCGAAATGTGTGAAATTACCGGGGCGAGTGAATACATATAGTCGTAATTTTTCGAAAGCCCGGATTTTGCAAATAAAATTAGAAAAATTAGAAAAGCTACACTTAAAGTCGAATTAACCATTCAATTGCATCGAAATTACACAGTCTGCATCCTTCGTTTTAACATCTTTGTTGCCTCGTTTTATTGCTTTGATCTCTTTGTGGATCTGATCTCTTGTGGGAATTCGATCTTATTTTTCTTTTTTATTATTATTCAAATTCAATGCTCATAAATCTTCTGGTGGAATATTATATTAATAACAATTCACACCGATTAACCTAATAAACTTTGATCTATATTCTTTTAGAATTTTCCTATTGTGGTTTTTGTTTCATTTATGACACAGTTTATCTTTTTTATATTAAATATTAATTTACTTTATTAAAAATTGTTCTTTTGGCATTAAAACAATTAGTAAATATTTTTTTAATGTATATCATAAATACTTTCTATTTAGTTGTATTTATTTATTTAACAGTAATTGTTGAAAGTAATACTAAATTGAAAATTTTTAAGTAATGCAAATAAAATAATTAAAAGGGAAAACCGATGATAAATCCATAGAGTCTTTGGACATCAAAGCGTGAAATTAAATAATACTTCCGTCCGATTATCGATTATTCAGCAACGGCAGCGGATTATTAAACGATGGCTATTACAAGCCCGTAGAGTAGTCATCGACTGAAGACTAAGAGTAGAATTTAGAAAAGCGCGTTTTCACTTTTGCTCGTTCGCTCGTTCGTTATTTACGATCGAAGCAAACACTTAACGACTTTTAATGGTTTTCCATTTTCGTGCTCTCGGGCTTCCATCGGGCATATTGAAAGCAGTAAAAAAACAACAATTTCACCAACGACACAATTGCGTAACCTACCCGCCGGCTCTTCATTATCTATTGTCTCGCGACTGGCGAATCGGAAATGCAGGATCGCGTGATTGCATAAATTTCACTACTAAAGAATGAAAAAAAAGTCCTTCCGAAAAATTACATAAAAACCAGCAGACTCATCGAAAAAGAAACCGCCGCTTCTCTCTCTTTCTCTCACTCTTTTCCGTGAACAATAACGCTAATTGTTTATTGTTGTTCACTACCGTCGTTATTCGGTCTGACCGATTTTTCGGTCGCAACTTTTCCCCGCTTTCGTTTCCTGATTTACCTTGATGAACCGATCCTTATGTAAGCCTGCCATGGGAAACTACCGAATCCTGCCTCGTCACCGCCGACGATCCTTCGCTGAGCCTGTTGACGCGTGGAAATACCGCAGCCTGCAACCAGGAACCAGAAATAATTAGCGACAAGAAGTTGATGGCTGTTTAAAATACAAAACAAGTACTTGTCACCAAATGTAAAAACATTATTATTTCTGCTTTTTTTTTATTGTTATTGTTATTATTATTATTATTGCGTTAATCGGTAAAATCTGACTGTTAGTAAAGCCGTCTTATGCTGTTGCACAAAGATGTTTGTTTAGTTTGGAGATGAAAAGCCACAATTCCATTGTGTGTACCACTTTTCCGAACCTATTTTCTTGTAGATTTTTTCTTTTTTTCGTTTGTTTTAAACTTGACATTGCATTCTCTTTTTTATTCAATTTTTTTTTCCGTTCGACAAAGATAAAATCGGTGAAAGTTTCCATCTGTTTTAATATAAACATTTATCTTTA
Source organism: Holobus sp. GC000080 (assembly GCA_030556065.1). Lineage (NCBI taxonomy): Eukaryota > Metazoa > Arthropoda > Insecta > Coleoptera > Staphylinidae > Holobus > Holobus sp. GC000080. The sequence goes on along the minus strand of JASKGO010007528.1, from coordinate 55,668 downwards.
TGCTTCTGCTGCTGCTGCTGCTGCTGCTGCTTCACTTCTCATCTCACATCTCGCAGCACAGAAGCTGCATGTATACTGTGCATGAATACAAAAGTTACAACATTGTCAAATTAAATGAAAAATCATTAATTAAAAAATCATACCAAAAGTTAAAAAAAAAATCATTTTAAATGAATTCATCATAATTAATCATTATTTTCTTATTCTTTCATTTTAGTTGCCTTTTTTTATTATGACATAAATTGCTTGTAAATTATTATAAAATATAATAAGAAAAGAAAAAATGTTTTTTTTATTAAAAATTAAAAATCCAGTATTTATTTTCCTATGTAATAAAAAAAACGAAAAACGAAAAACATAAAATCAACATCAATAAATAAAAAACCGAAAAAAAAAAGAACAAAGAATTAACAGTTTAATGGGTGCATAATTTGTTTTCATGCAAAAAGTGCTCTCTTCATGCCACCGGTTATACATTCTGTTTAGCCAAGCGCTCGGTACGCCCTTTCTTCATTTTCGGGCAAAACTTACTCTGTTTCTCAGAATCGAAAAGAGAGGCTTGTGATTTGGGTGTTTCGCGGGGCGCCTCCAACGTACCGATCGCCTGGCTGTTACTTTGGCCGGCTTTAGAGGCTCCCCTGTGACAGCAACCCCTCAGCAGTCCATCGCAGGGACCTTCCAGCAGTCCCCCCGAGAGCCAACACGTCAGGAAGAACTCGCAAGAAGCGCCCGGAGCGCACACTTCGACTCCTACAGTGTTTTACACATTATACAGATTGCTCTTCTCACCTTTCATTGTTCTTCAACATTCGTCTATTGGAAATCAACATGGAAATTGATTTTTCACTGTTTTCTTTCGTTTGGCATTTTGATCTTTCAATGCTTTTTGCATAAAAAAATTAATGTTTATTTTTATCATTTTATTAATTAATTTTTACTTAAAACGACGCGCAAATAAAGTGAAGAAAAACCGGATTTTCCATGTAAATTTCCTATAAACGGATAGCATACGAACTCACTCTATACGTGCAAAATTCATCAACGTAACTCTTTAAGATATTAACAGATGCGTAACTTTCCCTTTTGCTTGTTTTTCAATCTTCATTTATATGCTACGCCGTCATGTATTGATACTTTAAATATTTGATTTATTTTTGCAAAAGATTTCACTTTTTGTGTTTAGTTAAAAATCGAAATAAAGAAAACGGAATGATGTTATTGTTAATAAGCAAACTTTTATGCAATGATATTTACGTTTGGGGGCATTCATGAATCGTGATAATGATAAAAATTTCTTTAGCCAAGCAATGGAAAGCGTACCATCGAAACTATAATAGCGTCATTGTTATTAGCTACGAGTGGCGCGCTAATTAAAAGACGAAGTGAAATTAATTATGCTGCACGCACCTCTGTCGCGACCGTCCTGCTGGATATCCTGCAAAGTGCTATCGCCCACTAGAAATTCCGGTTCTTTTTCGGTGTTCGGTGTCGCATCTCTGAACGCGACCAAATCGGTCGGAAAAATCACCCTGGGTCTGCGCTTTCCACCGGAAAACTGCCCGTCCCAAGGCCCCAGCTGAACAGCGGGCGTCGCAGCCGCCTCATAGAACGGCTCCCGTCCTTGAAAGAATACCTCTCGAAATCCCCTCTGCCGTCTAGGCAATCTGTATAAATTTTGCTCCTGCGGAACGAAGCGATGCACCGGAGGTCGGACTTGTTGAAACGACAGCGAGTCAGCGGCGGAATCCAAATAATCGAAATTCCTCGTAGGGTAATTGTCGAATTCCGCTTCCAAAAATTCCGGCTTAAATCTACGATAGTCCTGATTGCTGTAATGGAATCCGTCATCGGAATTCCGCGGCCAGTTACGTCTTTGAGCTGGCGGCCGCCCAGCAGCGGAGGACTTCCGGAAGCCGCTCGGAAGGATTTCCCCGATGTGCTCGTCATCGTTAGCGGCGGCTTCCGCGTCGTCGCGCCTGCCGATTCGGTTTTCCCGATTCGTGTCGACCAGCACGTCGAACAATTTCGTTTCGCCATCGATAATGGTCACGTTCTTCGTCGGCACGTAATTGTCGTCGTCGTCGAAAGCGGCATTTGCGAAACGGTCGTCCGCCTTGCGAAACCCGTTCTTCTTGCCGTCGACGCCGCTCGACGGATCGCTTTCGTTCTGGATTCGCCCACCGCTTATGTAACCCGCGCGGACCGCTCGACTCTGTTCCGGGTTGCCGTCGCGAACCGGATGCGACGCGAACGTCACACGCAGCGGCACGTACGTGTGCACCTTCCTGTTGGCCAGACTCTGGAACGCCAGGTTTCTCATCTGCAGGTCGTCGCTCCGCGGCGGATCCGTGGCCTGTATGAGGAAAACTGACATGACGATCGCTAAGACTCCTGAATGTAATTTGTTCATTTTCCGATTCAGGCGGCATCCATCTAACGAAAGGGCTCTCTTTCTGTTTTCTTTTTTCGTTGCTTGCGTTTCGGAGGTCGCGAAAGCTCTCTTTTTCTGCGGATGGAACACTGGTGCGGCGCCTCACTTTAACTGCATCTTTCACTATAGGCACTTCCTCGGGCTGCTGCACTAAATTAAAAAAAAAAAAAATCACTGGCAGCACTTCTTCACATGCAGCCTTGGATGCCAAAGGCCGACTGGTCTCTGCTCGGTTTCTTAGAGAGTTACCTTAACTTTCACCACTTTCACTGAAGGAGTACGAAGAAGTCTTTATGTGCTCCTCGACGCCGTCGATTGTGACTCCCCGATTGCTCGCTCTTTTTTTCTCTTCTTCTTCTTCTTCTTCTTCGTCTTCTTCTTCGTCTTCTTCATCGTCGTTCGCGTTTAACCATTTTCGAAACGAATTAACGCGTTGGTGGAACTCGACGGTAATTTCCAAAGTAAATTATCTAATTCCAAGGTAGTGTTACTGGCATTCGCGGCATCGAACGTTTTCATTAAAAAATTTCACCACTTCAGATGTTTTGGAATTTTTAATCTAGGAGAAACTTTATTTTTGTTTTGCTTTTTATTTAAGTTTTTTTTTTATTATTGTTAAAGTTTCAATTACTTAGACAATTTGTTTTATTTCATTATTATTATTTTTTAATATCTCCCAAGCATCAACGAAAAATTTAGTTTATTTCATTTTAATAAAGAATTGTTACTGCTTTTAATAAATTATTTAATTTAGGAATTACTTTAAAAGAAATTTCAAAGGAAATTCAAAATTGATTTCATTTTTTAAGTTGTCAATTGTAAATATTGCAAAATTTAACATTTTATTAATATTTTTGACATAAATTTAATATTAAATATTCCAAGCTTAAGCCATCAACAAGAAAATAAATTAAATATATAAAAATATCAAAAATCTTAATTTAAAATTAAAAGTTTGCATAGAATTTATAGTTTTAATATTAAGTGATATTTTCCAAAATTAATTATTTGCAGATTTAATAATTTTAAATATTCTTCAAAAGCAATAAAACAGAAAATAATAATAATATCATTTGCTTTCCAAGGAAAATTTTTGAACCTAAATAGCAACATTTAAGCAATAAGCAATATAAGTGAAAGAATTTAATGATTTTAAATGAAGCGTAACAAAATAATTTCCGATAAAATATAGAAAACCTACATTTATAAATCATTATTATTATTATCAGGCAGAAAATCTAAAAATATTTAATAAATTTAAACATAAAAAACTCACACTTTTTATTTTTAATAAAAAGCATCAAAATAATTAGAAATTGCAAAAAAGGCAATTTCTACAAGGCAAATTTATACAATGCGAAATGGCAAAACAAATGAAAGAAGAAACCATCAAATAATGCTTATGCTGGTTAATAATATTGTCGAATGCGCCGAGCCTTGTAACCAATTATGGAATTAATTAATTGCAATTAAGTGCTACTTTTACCCGCGATAATAAGACTCGCTGATTACCATAACAAACGATCGATAATCTCGTCGAATTGTTTAGCGCCAATGAACAGTTTGAGAAACGCGAAGGACACTTTTACTTTTTCCGTGCTCGCGCGCATCTTTCAACTAAAAATTTACATAAACCGTAACTCTATGTCAGTGACTTCTAAAAGCAGGAATCGACAAAGAGAAACTCGCCTTGGAAAAATATAGATAGTAACGAGTGCTTATGAACAAATGCCGCTCGTAGTTGTTTTTTTTTTCTTCATTCCTAAACAGTCGCCTTATTAATTACGATAATTTTCATTTTCAGTTGTAATGCGCCGGCTCTTTTATTATTATTATTATTATCTTTTTAATAATAAGAAAGAGTAAAGGATAACAAAGAAAAAATTAAAAATTTCTTTACAGTTTCGAAATATGCTCAACGCACGGCGTTTTAATGGAGCGGCGCAGGCAATTAATTCGATATTAACTAAAATCCAAAGTGAATCGGTGTGAAAGTAATTTCACTTTTCTTGGCCGCTCAAAATTCTAATGGTCACCTGGCATGGACATGTAACGAGCTCCAAGAAGAATATTAAATGGTAGAGGAAAGCAGTTTTCATTCTTTGGGCAATTTCTTAACTTTTTTTTATTTTTATTTTTGATTAACTTATTACTAAATATACAGAAGTTTGCAAAAACTAAATAAAAATTAAATTTATTTATTTATTTAATTAACTAAATTATGATTTTTCAGTTTAATAAATATCCTGGACATTTCTTTAAAAACTTTTAAGGGTTGTTATCAGGTTAGCGGAAGATTAGGCACCAATTACAATGGTACAAATGGGTCGCGTTTAATTGGGGAAAATTTGACAAAGCGGTTTCTAAAAGCGGCTCCGCGAAGCGTTCATTCGTTGTACGAATTTGTCTCTCGTTTCGTTGTTTCGCTCTGAAATGCACGCTAATTGCGTTGACAATAGCGATTTTTGTGGTTTCTGTTCTTTCTTAACGTACAGCAGCGACGGCCTACGTTGCCTACAAAGGCAGCAAAAGAAACCAAGCAATGTGCGAAAAGTTAAGACTTGCCGCTCGTTAAGTTCCGCCAAATTTTACATTGTAAATTTGCATTTTCCGTGTCCACCGCCACATAAACACACAGAGGCGAAGACAATGAGGACGTTACATATGGCCCGAATCTCAAGACGGGCGCTCTCTAAAATCCTCTTTGTTCGCGCTTTTTCCGCTCAAACAGAGTTCTTCGTATATAATTAAAGATTTTTGCTTTTATTTAAAATACGCCAAATTTAGCAATTTCGAAAGGTGCGGAATCGGATAATAAGCCTTGTTGCGGAAAAAGAATTAATTGAAACTTTCACGATTGTTAATGGGCTTTGCAAAGCTCGTCGACGGTTTCATTAATTATTCCCAATATTCGACGTGTCGCTTTGAAGAGACGAAGAGGAATCTTCACTACCGCTGGCTGGACATCTCTTCGGTCTTCGATCTTCAATCGGAGAGTTCAATGCGCACGCATTAGAAAGTGAACGTGAAAAGTCGTCATTATTATTTGTATTTTGTACTGTTGCCTCTTTTCAAATACGAAATTTTTATTCCACGAAATTTAAGAATTAATTACACACCGGGGGATTTTTAAGGTTGCGCATTTGTTCTCCGAATAAATAAACACTTAAAAGTGAAAACAATTTTTTTATTTTTGCGCATTGTAAAGAGCAACGAAATGCCAACAATAAAATTGTAAATTACATGTTAAAAAGGTTCCCATTGAAGAAAATTTCGAATACTGCTTTTACAAACCAAAGTTTTTATTTTAATGTTTTCCATTTATTTTTTCAACATATTTAAACTTAATTAACTATTTTTACAAATTGACAACTGTTAACTTAAATTAACTTAACATAACAAAACTTTACTTAAATTAGAAACAAAATTGTTAAAAGAAATTATTTTTTTTTTTATTAAAATTAAAAAAGGGCAAAGAAATTAATGTGTGGAGATGTGAAGGACCTGGGTGACCTTGTTGAAACCGATGCCCAAGAAGAAGGCAATCAGGTTCGAGTGTTAATGTGTGCGGGGAGCCAGTCAAGACCAGAAGCAGCAAGTTCTAGGTCACACTTTCACGTACACTTTCTTTCGTACACACAAACGCACACACACACACACACGCAGACACTCTTCAAGTATACGTTTCAATAACGCTTTTGTTATCATTGTTATTGCCATACCATTATTATTATTATTATTATCGCACTCCTTTATTCGCCGCCAACGCTCTCGCTTTGATTGACAGCTTATGCTTCGATGTTCTCCAGTACACTTACCGCGTCAATTACACTTTATGACTCTTTTAAATTACCCATTTCTATTGCTAATTATGCCTTATTGTGTTCGCTTATTTTATTTCCGCCTTGCATATTCATCGTTAATTGCTTTATTACAGCTGCGAATGTCTAATCTCTAATTGCTTGTCGTATGCTATGATTTTTTTGTTTTTGACGATTTCTTTGAAAGAGTCTTTGAACAGTTTTTTTTTTCAATTGGGCATTTTGTATAATAAAAGTTTTTTTAATTATTTTTTTAATTGTTTAGTGTGTTTTTTATATAATAAGTGTGCTGCAAATGCATAAAAAGATTTTATGGTGATAGTTTTATTTGATTATAATAACAAAATAAATTTTGTAGACTGAATATTAATCACTTTTTTATTTTTATTGTTACAGGTGATATATGTTTTAAGTTTGTTTTTAATTTTGAGATTAAATTAATACAAAGAAAGTGTTTTTATTTTCGATTTTCGAGAAAGGCGCCTTTCAAATAAAATATTATTAGCATTATTGCCGTTAAAAGAAAGTATTGCTGTTGCTTTAAACGTTAAAAGTTATTAAAAATTCGTCTGAAGAATTAACGACTTAAAAAATCTTTAAAAGAAAATTTTTAAAAATGTAACGATTATAAAATAAACCCAATAATAAGAAAAACTTATAATTTACGTAAATAATTCATAATTAATGCAACAAAAACAATTTATGACATCAATTTCATTACTTTTTTACTTCCTAAACCACATTTGAATTTGTCTTTGCCGCTTCACTTTTCTTTGCAACAGCAAAAAAGTATAAAGCAGCGCTTCAGCAGTCGGAGGACAACCAGGAACATAGAAATCCACAGGAATTATCCGATCGACACCTCTTTAAACAAAATTTAAATGAAAAAAAAACCCTTTGAAAAATAGAAAAAACAATCCTACCGAACGACAGAATACGAATAATGATAATATCCGCCGCCATTAGCACAAGAGCCCATAGAAATGACCCATCTGGGCTCGGGCATTTGATCGTACACTTTTCTAACGGCTGTGGCCATCTTATTGGTAACCGTTCCAGCCACAATTATGACGTCTGTTTGGCGTGGAGACGCTCTAAAGACAATGCCATAGCGGTCCATATCGTAGCGGGGCGCTGCGAAATGCATCATTTCAATGGCGCAACAAGCCAGTCCAAAAGTCAAGGGCCACAACGACCCTTTCCGGCCCCAATTTAATAAATCGTCCAATCGGGCTGTTGTCCATTGTGCCTTGTTGGGTAGATTTTGAAACGGCGAATACGGCTTGAACTTTCTTTTCTTTTTATCAGCATCGGCATTTAACGATGACTCATCGCAACTGCGACTGCACATCAAGCGAATTGCCGAATTGCAAGAAGAAATGGTTTTCGGATGATGAAGATGGTTTGGCAATTTTAGCATTTTGCTAAAAATTCTCATGTGTCAATACTTATTGATATTTCTTTTGTTTATCTATTTGATTGACATTTTCAAAAAATGAAAATAAAATAGATTTGGCACTACTTTGGCACTTTAGGAAAATACGTGGCATATTTATGGGAAATACCAAAAGGCAAAAAGCAAAGGTGAAAGATATCATTGAGGGCTTATTTTAAAGGAACTTATTTTTTTATAATGTTAAATTAATTGATTGAAAGGTTTCTGTGTTATCAATAAAACGAATTTGCTTTTTTGGAGACTAATTATCTAATAAAAATAATATTTATTGCAACTAAGAGTTGCTATCTCGTAAGCATTAATTATCTATTAAATAAATTTAAAAATTTCGTTTTTTTTTTCATAAAACAGGATTATTATCCAACGCCTATTGAAACAGTGACTCTTTTACATCAATACAATTATTTACTCAGTTTTATCTGTTTGTTTAGCACTTCAGATTAGCATAAGACAGTTTTCATAAGCTAAAATGTATTAAGGAAGGCATTCTTAGTTGAGACTTTGTTGAGAGTACCTAAAAATAAAATGGCCACAGCAACTCAACTTACTCAAGCCGCTTATTCAAGTGTGGTCCAAGATGATAACGAAATACCTAGAGAATCCCAAGATGGTTTGTATATTTCTAATTATTTTTGTCATTAAGTAGAATTATAATTATAAATACATAATGTAATTACTATAAATAGTAATTATTATTAAAAAAATGTCTGGAAAACCAAATAATAATTTTAGATTCCGATTTTGGAGGAACCAAAATTGATATTGACATGGATAACTTAAATCAAGGTAATTTTGTAGCATCAATAAACTTTTAATTTCAAATTAAGTAATTAAAAATGAGAAAATTCAAATTTTAGATGGATTGAATTTGGATTTGGACTTTGGCGAAAGTCAGTTTCATAAATTAATAAAAGGTAATTTATTTTTTAACTTAATTACTTAATTATTATTAATTTTATTTCTATATTAGAGGATAAATATGAAGACTTATTGGAAATTCTCTCAAAAAATTGTTTCGTCGACATTAAGAATTACCGAGGCCAAACTCCGCTAGCGTATTTAATCGACAAGGATATCACTTTAGAAAAACACGAAAAAGTCTTCAATGCTTTGAGAAAATGCAGCAATATCCACAAAAAAGACAGAGACGGTAAGAGTCCTTTGAGTTTGTTAGCTTTCAAATCTATCAAATCAACCGACCATCATGCGTTTCTAAATAAAATCCTTGAAGAAATTGAAGTAATTTCAAATGATGAATGCCAAAATATAAAACATTGTATTGGTTTTTCAACGTGGGAAAACAATTACGAATCCATATTGTCAATTTCCGATGAAGAAATGCAAGAAAAGTCCAAAAAATTCGAAGAGAAATTGTTCAGAGACTATTTTGAAGAATTTTCTCAAAGCAAAGAAGCTTGCGATTATGAAAAACTATTACAACTACTTCAGTGGACATGCCAAGAAGGTTTACCGGAAGCAACCAGACAAGTTATAAAGATATTTCAAAAATTTGATTTCGAAAATGAAGAAATTAAAACCTTCAAACACGAAGACATCCCGAAATTGCTAATTGCTCTATTCAAATTTTTGTATAAATCCAAGTATCATAATTTGGATGATGTAATGCAGTCGTACAAAATTGTAATGGAATTAGAACCAGATATTAATTACTTGTACTACACGGAAGAAATCAAAGAAGATGGGTACTTTTGCATCAAGCAGTTTTGCAATAGAATTTTCTGTAAAAGCGATTTGGAGCCCAAAAAAACCCTTGCGATTAACTTCTTATTGGCGGACGCAATTAAATATGGTGTTACGCCCATTGTGGATGATTTTTTGAGTGGAGGTGCATCGCTGACCAGTTTCAAAGAATCAAAAATTGTTGGCATAGAGCGTTATGCCCAAATTATAAAGAAGAATATGGATAAGGCGATAAAATACAATGAAGAAAAAGAGCCGCGTTCTGAAATCATGTACGATTTCTCACTATTGCTACCTCCAGTTCAACGGTTGCCATCAACAGCAAAATCTTCCGAGTTGCCAAAATTTGGTTATGATGTAAGTGAAGATTTCGGGGATTGCGACTGCAAAACTGTAATGTACTTTCGGAAATCAGCAAGTTTAAAGCATTTACTGGCACACCCATTGGTCGACAGCTTTCTATGCGTGAGATGGGAATGCTTAAAGTGGTTCTTTTACCTAAACACCGTCATGTTAATTTTCTTCGGCATATCAATGGCTTCATTCGGCATCAATATCTTTCAATACAGAAACGAACAAAGCTACCTAATGTTTATCTTCATTTCCACCACTGCCATAATGTGCATCCGAGAACTGTACCAACTCTTTGGAAGAGGTCTGCGATACTTCACCGACATCGAAAACTATCTGGTACCGATAATCTTAGCAATAAGCATCTACTTAATTTTGAACTATCAAAAACCGGAACAACGGCGCTTGATAAAACAGTTGTGCATGATAAATTATCTTCTAACAGGTATCGAGCTTTTGCTTACTTTGGCACAGTTTCCCTACATGTCCAAATACATTGCCATTCTGCGTAAAGTCACTTGGAATTTCTTCAAAATCTTAACCTTCTATCTGATTATAATTATGTCGTTCGCACTTTGTTTCATTTTGCTATTTTTAAACAGAGGATTGACCCGCAGAGCAATCTTTAATGCTATCTTCAATACCACCTTAATGATACCGGGACAATTGGATCCAGGTGAATTGAATTTTGACAAGTACCCTTATACTAGCCACACCATCTTTATGGTCTTCGTAATGCTGATCTCAGTGGTGATGTTCAATTTAATGAACGCATTGGCGGTTTCCGATGCCACGGCACTGAACAAAATTGCACCAATTTGGGAGAACGCTGCCAGAGTTGACTTTATTTATTCATTTGAAAATTTAGTGGTCGATAAGAATAAATCGTATTTCTCGCGATTTGTCACAATTTGCATTAAATTTGTCGGCAACATTTTGCATATTTATGACTATAGGTTCAATGCTAATGTAATGCAATATACGGATAATAAGGGCAATACGAAAAATTATGCAAAATATGATAGGAAAATTTGCGTTAATGTTAACGACAAAAAAATAAAAGTATTCCGCAAGTATACCGCTGATTTAAAAAGCACAGTTGTTATTAAAACGGAGCGTTTATTGGATCAAATCGACAATCAAAAAGATAAATTTTAAATTGTCTTTTAATACTTTTAAGTTTTTTTTTAATTTGTATTTTTTATATTTAGTTTTAGTTTTATGTAAACCAGTACCCATGGTTATTAAAATTCTTTTTCTATCTGTCTATTACAATAAAAATTTATAATAAATGATAATCAAAATATAAAAAATATAGCTTTTTTTAAATATTATTCAAAAGCCCCCAAATCATCGATAAAAGGTAACATTTCCTTCATGTAAGCCACATAATGAGGATTATTATAACAGTGGTATCTAAATGATCCAGGCGTTTCATCCGATTTCATCAAGTTTATATAAGTCGGATCCTTTCCTTCGATACTTCCCAGAATAAGAACCACAGAAGTCACCGCGGTCATTAAACCTGAAATTTTATTTTCATTTGATATTCCATTTTATCATATTTTGTAATCAATGTTATTTTATTATTATATTTTTGCATCAAAATGAAAATATGTAAATTACCAAAAAATGAAGTTTTTCTATAATTCTCCAAAAACTTCTCTTTGGTCGGAATGGTAAGATTGCTTTTGGAAGCGGCATTTTTAAGATTCCTTACGAATTCCTCATAGTAACTGTCGAGTAATTTTGGAATTACAGTTTTACGAGTACTTAAGTTCGGAGCCACCATAAGAAAATAATGTAAATCGAAAGCTTGGTTTCCATAATAAACGATTTGAAAATCAATCTGAAAATTTCAATGTAAATTCCTTTTAGAATTAAAAAAAAATTATTAATTTTACTTACCAATTTCACATTTTTAACTTTATCGTTGGAATCATATCCAAACATTATATTATTAGTCCACATGTCGCCATGTAGTAGCAACTTGAAGTCGTTTTGACCGTAGAGGCGCTCCAAGTAATCTTCATCGAGCTTATTTTTGAATTTTAAGATTTTGCTTTGATATTGCTGGAGTTCTAAGTGAAAAAATATAAAAAAAGTTTTAATTCATTAGTATTTTATTAAAAATAAAAAATTTAAATTACCTGGCGTTTTTTGACATAAATTTGCCACACTTTCTAATCCTCTAATAACCCAGGGTTTAGTAGGCTCATCGTAGATGCCTTTCTGATACAAGTCTTTAAGGGATGGATTTTCGTTCATCAAAAGAAATCCCAAAGCATGATATTTAGCCAGGGCTGCCACTGATAATTTGCAGTGTTCGAAATCAAGCCCCGGCCATACGGAGTGCACTTTGTATCTTAAAGGTTTCAAATCTTCCAGCACCAAAAGTGATTTCTCATCCGAATTTATCCCCAGTAAACATTCCGGATAAAATTTATCTTTGTCCTCTAAAGATTTTTATATTGGTCACATTAAGTAATAATTCATTTCTAAATTAGTGATAAACTGAGATTTAAAGATCTACGTCACCAATTTTTTTTATATCAAAAATTTTGTAATATCTTGGCTTATTATATTTCATTTGAACTTTTTTCAAAATAAAAATATAAAGTAATAAATTAAAAATAAAATGTTTTTAATAAAATATTTTTACCTGTAATATTTAACAATTGGGCCATTTTTGGCAAAAATTCAGTGTACATCTTCACTTCCTTCCTGAACAAATTCATCGATCTGGTAATCTCTCCCAGTAGTTCATCCAAGGGCTCGTTTTTGATAATGATGGAAATTTTCTGAATTGGTCCACTAAAAGAATCATTATTAATAAAAATAAAAATAAATAAAACCTGAAAACATCACAAAAGAAAGCATTTACTTACTTATCTTTGCAAAAACTAACAGAAACTCTGAACAAGTCGCTGCAGAAGTTGGAACCAATTGGAACGGCAGCCTCGCAAGAACTTCCTCGGATTTTCACTTCTCCATATTTCTTGCGAAGACATTCCGCGAGAAATTCGTGCGTCATCCAAGTGGGTTCCATTTCACCTAGTCCAGGCAGATTCTTGGCTTGGTCCTTTTGCGCTGACATCTTCTGCCGTCCACTACAAAGAAGCCACTCAAACAAAGAACCAGCAACAACACCAAAAGTATCCTCATTGGGCCGCGCAAAAGTTTCGCAATCAATAGTGCCAATACCACTCTTTCCTCGCAATTTATTCAAAGTAACAAATCATTGGATGACGACACGCAATTGCTATCCGTTCGATATAATTTGGTATTTTGAATTTTCAAACAAAACATAATTTATTTGCAAATATGTTAACTATGATTATGTACAGCTTGCAAAAAATCCTAATTGTCTATTATTACTTAAATTTGTAATTACCTTAAAGGTAGCAAACAAAATTCCTTAAATTTGTTCAGTCGAATCGCAGTTTGTCACCGTTGTGCAATAGTTATAAAGCAGTTTTTCCGCAAAGGAAAAATAGTTTTAATTTATTAGAAGTTACCGCACCGACAGTTCGTAACAACTTGTCTTTAAATTCGCAAACATCATTGGTTTTATCATAGAAAATTAAATATATCGACGAAGGTTATATTTTATTTTATTTTTTTAATTTTTTTTTTATTTATTTTGGGAATGTATATAATATATGTAGCAAGATAAAAAAAACTAAAGAGTTCATTCAAATTGAACATTTAGCTGATTAAATCGTTTCTAATGTACATATAGAAGCTGAATGCTGTACTTTAGCAATTAGCTAGTTATCCATCCGTCAAATGGGAAATATTAAAATGAGTATAGTTGTCGACCTTGATTGCCTAATGCTTTCAAATAAATTACATGTTGGTTTCCTGAATAAATTACCGGCTTTAGTTTAAATACAGGCTCGTGTTGTTTACTTTAAATTTTCTTGTTTCTAGTTTCTAGATAGAGAGTTCTTTGTGGAAAATTGGCTACAAAACAAATTACAATTTATTCACATATCATCAATCATTATTTAATTGTCCTTTTCCTATTTAATAAACATTTTTTTAAATCTATGTTTAATGTTTTTTTTGGCATATTGTTTTTTACTTAATAATTATACAGGGAATTTCTTTTAGAGAATTATTGGTTTGAATTTTCATTAACAGGGAGAAAAAAGGATAATTAATTCAGAAAATTAAAAAGTTTTGTATATTTTAACAAATTAATTGATTTCATTTTAAAATTTAATAATTTAATAAATTTGTAACAATTATTAGTTTTTCTTATTTTCAAATATTTCTCATGAAATTAGTTACGAAAAAAAATCGATTTTCAGTTTTTTCAGGATAATTTAAGAATTGATTTGCATTCCAATTTAGTAAGCGGAAATAAATCTGCAATGAAATTCTTAAAAGAAACTTTTCATGTTTAACCGAATTTTAATCTTCATTTTTTACAAATAAATAGTTACGAAGTTCAAATGTAACTGGGGGAAAAGTTGAATAAGTTTACTTTTTATTTTTCCTATTTCAATAAAATTAAAGTATAGCAAAATTTATTGAAAGTCATTTTTGGCTAGTTTAACATACTTATTTTTATTACTATTAAAGAAAAAAAAAAACTATTATAAACGGGAATTAAAACAAATATTTTATCAGTAAATAAACCTTATCAAACTATTTTATTATTTTACTACTTTTTTAAGTTTTTAAATTTTTACAATTTAAACAAATACAAATAAGGGAATAAATTCAAATTTACAAAAAATAAATTATGATTGATAAAATAGAATTTATTATTTAGTCTAAAAAAAGTTTGTAATTTTAAAATAAGTCTCATTAATGCTTTAACTAATTATTTATTAATTGTATATTATCATTAAATATTTATTAAACACTTTATTTAATTCTAAAATGGCAGTTTTAAATATCAAATCAATTATTACAATAAATTAGTGAATTAGATTAAATTAAATTAAATTAAATTAAAAGTAAAATTACCCAAGTAATAAATTAATAAATGCAAATAATACTAAAACGAATTTAAAAGGAACAACCCTCCAACTGGCATTATCCCCTGACATTGTCGAACGGCACTTCCAAATTCTTTTCCGATCTGCCAACCGATTCAAATCTCTGTCGTGGATCCAATCTTGAAAAGGAATTACTCCTTGCAAAATATCTCGTACCTACAAATAGACATGGCTTAATAAATTAATTAATAAATATTGTTAAAGTATATAAGAAAAACTAACGTATTCCGTCTCTCTAATGACTCTAATGAAATTATCACTGGCAATCTTCGTTAGGTTTTCATTGGTCCATCGTTCTGGATTGCTCCGTTTCAATTCGTCAAAGAGATGGGGGATTTTGGAAACATCGGCTAGACCTCTGGGACTCCTAATAAACGTAAATTACAAGAAAATTTATTACGTTACACAGCTATTTTTTGCTTTTTTGCAAGTAATTACTTGGAATTTCCGTCGAAATTACTTCCGATTCCAATTGACTCCACTCCGGCTAAATCAGCTATGTAATTAATGTGCCCTAAAAAAAAAAATTAAAAATTAATTGTAGTTTTTGATTTTAAAAACAAAATATTATTAAATGATAATTACATACTTGTTATATCAATTGCTGTAACATTATCCTTAAATTTTGCAGGATTTGCAAAGGATACCATAAGGATTCCTCGATTTTTCTTCTACGAAATAAAAAACGTTTTATTATATTTTTCTATTAAGTAATACTACGTAAATGGAAATGCTGGAAAATAGAGGAAAATTCTTACAAGCAATTTTAAAATATCGTTGGGAACGTTGCGTTTGCTCTGGTAAACTGAATAAGCTCCCGAATGGGAGAAGATGACGGGAGCTCGACTGATATTTAGAGCCGCTTTCATGACGGCATGAGATGATTCGGATAAATCCACCAGCATCCCTAGGCGATTCATTTCCAAGACTATATTCTACGAATTTTGCTATTACTTTTTTGGGAAATATTTTTTAAATTGTTTTTTAGTTTTTACTGATGGTCTACCTTTCCGAATTCTGATAGATCGCTTATTGGGTGCTCTTCTGCAAAATTGTCCGCCCTGGAAAGAGGAAGCAAAAAATTTAGTGAATTTTATTTTTTTATTCTTTTAGATGGATGTAATACCAGGGAGTGCTGCAGTGTTCACTTGTAAGACCCATATATCGCACCCCTAGGTCGTAAAACATTCTTAGGACGCCCACTCGGGAGTCGATTGAGTGTCCACCCTTAACACCAATCAAACTGCCAATTTTTCGCTTTGAAAATGCGTCCATTATGCCTTTAAAAAATAGTTTTTTTAATAATTTATCAATAAGTTTTAATTGAAAGATATTTTTTTCGCAACTAATTACAGTTATTAGCATTTCATAATTATTAAAACCCAAAAATAATAAATTTCGGTTATTTTTAAAGAAAATTTAAAAAAAAATCAAATAAAATATAAAATTATTTCTTTTTTTCTGTGAATTTAAAATGATTTAAATTTGAGGCCAAAAAAAGTAATCTTTCAATATAAAAAAAAATATTTTTTTTTAATTTCCACAAAAAGCTATAAAAAAAAAATAGAAAATTGCACTTACCATTAGATTCTGTAACTAATTGCATATCATTAGGATATTTTCTCACTAATCTTTTAATGACATCGATTTGTTCCAAAGTGCGAGCAGTCGAATCAGCGTATTGACTCTTGCAACTGGTAAAAGCGACCCAAAACTAAATATAAATTTCCCCTCTTATAATAACCATCTCAATTCTCATTAAAACAAAAAAGAAAAACAAAACTATAAAGTAATAAAATAATTAAACTTACAACAGTTCCCACTTTACCCTCCCTTAATCGTTCCAAATCGGTGTGACAGTTTCTAAAATTACGCTTTCCGCATTTGCCGAATTTATTTAAATCTTTGGCGAAATCAAAGTGTCGCAAATCGTTCTTCTCGACGAGAAATAACGTGGTGGGCAAATTGTTGTGGGCGTCAATGAGAGGCACCGAGTCCAAAACGTGACCACTCATTAACCCTATCGAATGCGCCAGCAGCATTGTTATTATTATCGAAGCTGAAAGCACTCATTCATCTTATCAATAAATTCTTTTAATTGGATCGGAAGCTACTGACCCGCTTTGAACTGAACCATTTTTTAGCGACTTTTAATTGACGCGCTTTACGATTTGCTTATTTCTTCAACGTAGCTGTTTATTAAACGAATTTAGATAAATTAATTTTGAAAAAGGCGCGTCTTTGCTAAAACACCACATAGCACATACTAAAACACTGGGCCACGATGAATGGATACGTTTTTAAATTACTATTTCCTTTTCACGAATAAATCTTTGAGGGGCCAACACTCAATGTCATATTTATCAGATCGTCACCATCCGTGGTACATTTTAATTGCACAAATTACATTTATGATTGCAGGCTTAAAATTATAATTAAAAGAATTAACTTTTATTGATTTTTGCTTCAAGAAGAATACAAAATATGAAAAGAAATTAATGACAAAATAAAGAATAATGTTTAATTTAAAATTTTGTTATTATTTAAATTCGATAAGCTTAGTTCTTTAAATCAAAAGTCCAAGTTTCTATTTAACTAATTTATTCTGTTTGGGTTTACTTGGAGAGATAATTGGGAGGCTTATTAATTAGCTTATTTTATAAGATTATAAAAAGAAAAAGAAAATTGAAATATCACAGGTCTACTATATTTATTTTTTTCTGGGAAACCTGAGGGAATTCAATTAAATTTTATTTTTGATTTCGTTAAAGAATAATATGCTCTATAAAATAAGAATGAAAATTTAAAAAAACATCGAGTCACAGAAAAGTTGACATAAATGAGACACTTCTTGCACATAAAAGGATGCATATAAGAACGGACTTCACGCACTTAAAAATTATTTCCGGAAAACCGGAAGGACATAATTGAAATTTCATTTTTGATTTTATTAAAGAATAATATTCTCAACAAAAAATGTGAAAATTAAAAAAACAAAGTCGTAACTTTTGATAAAAATTGACTTTTTTCTAAAAAATAAAATAAAATTTTCTAATAAACATGTTTTTACTTATTTTTTTTTTAAATAAATGTTTAAATTATTAATGTTGCATACTTTAAAATATTTATTTAATTGCTGAATAATAGAAATTTTGATTACCGTTTATTTTATATACTTTGATTTAATTACAACACAAAAAACTTCTTAAATTTTTGAAAAACAATTGTTACATATAAAGAAAATAAAAATTGTTGAAAGAATTAAAATCAAATCACTCAGAAGTATCAAATTTAGTTTTAACTAACACAAACTGATCTCCTTTATCCTCAAAAACCACAGCCGAAGACTTGTCCTGGCCATCCTCGACGCTTTCCGACAAAGACTCATCGGACTCAAAGAAATCCTGAAATACTTCACTAGAAAACTTAGCCGGTTCGTCACTTAAAAACTGGTAATCAGCCTAAAATGGACTTGCAAAGCATCTAATAAAATTATTCTGAAAGCGGTGCGCACTTACTTTTTCTCCATTGCATAACTTTCTCGTACAAGAATACCGTTTTCCATCCACTCCGCAAAAACACACATTGCAATCGATCTTAAACTGCGACAAAGGTTCGCAAACTGTTCCATCTAAACTCTCATCAAAACAAAACTTAATAAACAATTTGTTTCTTTATAAAAAAGCCAAAGAAAAAGAAATCAAAAACAAAGTTACCTGTAACGGATAAAAAGCACCAAAGTACTAATAAAACAACGATTTTACAGAATAATTGCATTGTAAACGACTCGAGCAACGAATGCAGAATAAAAAATGTTCTTTGTGCTTCCTCGATAAGTCCGTCTTGCAGATTAAAATTGCTTGTAATTGAACAAATAAAGAAACCTCGTTACTGTCAGCGCAATAATCAGTAAACGGAAACGTCGCTGTAAACATTAAGTGCAAAATGTTAAGTGCAAATTTATAGCAGACAAGGTTTTTGATTGTGTTTTCATGTCTCTATTTAGCATTAAAATTGTCAAATTGTTCTAATTATTATAACTAATTGTAGTTGGTTTTGTTTTTGTTTCTTTTTTTTTTTCTAGTGAAAATTTTAAAATTTCGATAGATAATAAAAATATATAATTGGGATTTTTTAATCACAAGCTCATTGCGCGTAATAGTTTTTACTGTTTTTTCCTTTTTTTTTGATGTCATCAGAAGCGGTGTTCTTCCCTAAGAAAGTCTAATACTGGAAGTAAATGATTATAAAAGGCAGAAGGGCTAAGTTGAAGACCAGAGAGTCAGCTCCGTTGAAGTCGTCCTTTTCGCCGAATTTGCTGCGACAGGTGTCGAGCAAAGCGCGCCCAGAAACAGCTTCCAAGTCTTCGTCGGAAATCCATCCTTGGAATGGTTGTTCATTACGTAAGGAGTCGCGTACCTTGAAATTTAATTAAATTTGTTGATTTTCCTTATGATGGGTTAATGATTTTCTGGGAACTTACAGCTTCTACTTCCTTGAAAACACGCAAAAAGTTGGCGCTAGATAATTTCTTTAGGTTTTCGTCGGTCCAGCGTTTGGTGTTGCTTAATCTTAGTTCGTCGAAAAGTTTCGGATAGCGAGAAACATCTTCCAAGCCTCTTGGCATCCTAAAACATTTTTTTTTATTTATTAAAACAAAATTTTTGTTTTATTCAAAATTCCAATTATGTTGATAAAGATTAAAATTATATTGGGAGTTTTAAATTTTGAAAAGTACCTTGAAACTCCATCGTAATCCCCTCCGATGCCAATGGAATCAACCCCAGCAATGTCAGCAATTGCATTGATGTGTTCTAAACAAAAATAGAAAATTAATAATAAAAATTTTGAAAAATGCAATTACTTACTGATAACATCTTTGATTGATGCGTTTGATGGTGTTGAACTAACAAAATCACTGTAAAAGTTTACCATAATGATTCCTCGGTTTCTTTTCTACAAGAAATTATAGAAATAAAACATTAATTTATTTTTAATTTCAAAAATATTGAACATAGTTCAAAAAAAAAATATAGAGAAAAGTTGTAAAGAATTAAAGACTTACAAGAGCTTTAAGTGTTTCATTGTGCACGTTTCTATGATGTCGGCGTACGTGGAAAGCACCTGAATGCGAAAATATTACCGGAGCTCTGCTAACATTGATCGCCTGATTCATAACATTCCTGGAAACATGAGACAAATCCACCATCATCCCCATCCGGTTCATCTCACGGACTATATTCTAAAAAAGCACAAAAGACAAAAACAAAATGACAAGTAAAATTTGAAAATTAGTTTTAATGATTTTATTACCTTTCCAAATTCGGTTAAATTATGAACAGGTTTTTTATTCGGTTCATCAACAGTTGAACTATCAGCCCTAACAAAAAAAAATAACAATTTTAATTATTTAATTCCATTGAAAATGAATATTATAAATTAATAAAAAGAAAACTAATTAATTCAATATCAAAAATTATTACAATGATTAAGTAAATATTTGCTTTTTTTTGTTTGTTTAGTACTTGTCTAATAGTATCTTGGCACACAAAATTTATCAGGAATTAATTGATATTTTATCTGTTGGTTATTTGATTACAATGATAAACAAATAAATTGAATCTCTTTTATGCAAAATAATGAAAATTGATTTGGCCTAAAATTAGATTTTCATTGAAACGGAGAAAAAAAAAGGTAATCTTCCAAAAGAGAAGCAAAAAATTTAACATTTTATAATTACCAAGGGGTATTGCAAGCATGGGTTAAGGTCATGTAGCGAACACCAAGATCGTAAAACATCCTGAGGACGCCCACGCGGGAATCGATTGAATGGCCACCCTCCACCCCTATCAAGCTTGCTATTTTGGTTTTGGTGAAAGCTTCAGTGATACCTTTAAATTTGCATAGTTTTTTTTTTCATTAATAATGAATTTTAAAGTAATTTAAGATTTATTTTCATACCTATAGAATCAGTTACCAATTGCATATCTTCCGGATACTTGCGGATTAGTCTTTTGATGACATCGATTTGCTCCAGAGTCCTCGCAACTGCATCCCTGTATTGCGTATTGCATCCTGCATAAGCTACCCAAAACTGGAAAGAATTTTTTTTACAAATATTTGATTGGTAAATGAATTTTCAAAATTGTTATTGTCAATATTATCTATTTAAATTACTGAAAATTTGAATAAATAAATCAGGAATTCATTACTGATTTAATTATTTAATTATTCAACAAGAATATGAAGCATAGGATTTAATTATTAGAAACCGTATAACTTTAGAATAAAAAATCATTAAAAATTTTCTTTTTCAATAGAAAAGAAACACTAAGCTTTGAATTTTATAAATAAAATTTGAAAAAAAGATACCTGAGCTCCTAGTTTTCCTTGTCGAAGACGTCTCAAATCCGTGAAACAAGAATGGCAAGCTTCGCGACCCCATTTCGGATCCAAAGTTAAATTCTTAGCGAATTCAAAATTGTTCAGATTGTTTTTTTCCAGCAGGAAAAGATTGTTCGGCAAATCATTGTGGCCATCAATCAAAGGAGCCTCATCTAAAATATGTCCAAAGGACAATCCAAGCAAAAAGAAAGCCCCCAAAAGTCCTGGAAATAAAAACAAAATCCTAAAAATGTATTTTTTGTCCGAAAAAGAAAAAAACCTACCAAATTTTAATTTGCGTGCAGCCATCGTAACAATGGTCACAAAACTGAAAGCAGAAACAATTTAGACTTGCTGTTAACACCATTTAAGTAAAGTAAATACAAAATACTTACTTTTTTATATTGCACTTGGGCTATTAAACAATGAACGGGCAATTTTTATGTGCGGCAAATTCCCGCACGTTACCTCTTTTACCAATGATGATGATAACAACAATCCTAAGAATCACTGGCAGCGGCTATTATTGTTGTTTGCAAAACAATTAATGTGTCACTAGCATTTATAGATGAAACAGAGGTTGAACAATGTTTGCGCAGATTAATCACGTAAATGAAGCGATTAGATTTTAATCGAACGTGGAATTCCGATGGAGATGCGAGTGCGGGACGCGACAATAATCGTGTGGGAGTAATGTCTTCTTCGATGGTGAACCCGGTGGATCATCGGCACGGAAAATGTTGAAGCGCATGCACAAATCACCGGTGAACGTATAAACAACTTCATTGATTTTCTGCAAGGTACACACACTGCAATTGTTCAATGCAGAAGTTTACGTTTCGCATTCTATTTGTGTTTGCCGAAACGCTCGAATTACTTTGTTTATCAGTAATACTTGCAAATTGTAGTGATTAATTTGTTTAAAAGTACTTGAATTACAAAAAGGAGTAATTAAATTTTTGCAAAATAACACTGAGGATCTTTTGAAAGGAAAAACTGCTAAATTTATTGTAGTTTAGCTTTTTATTTTTACATTTTTGGAGAGAAAAAAACATTTCATTATTATTTTTTTTAAATTAAATATATTTTTGAATAATTAATGTTAATAAAATTAATCTATTTCAATTTTAAACCAGTTTTAAATTTATTTTGTTACCTTTTTAATTGATTTGGTAATTGATTTAAAAAAAATCAAGGTAATCAAAAAATTCCTAGGAAAACCAATTAAAAAAATGTGAATTTCTTTTTCACAAGTTTATATTAAAAAATAAATCAATAAAAACAATTAATATGAATATTATTTAATTGTTTTATTATCGTTCATTTAAAATCAATTAAAGTAGTGAATAAACTTACAAAAAAATGAAAACTTTTAAATTTGAAAAACTGCTGCCCCCAAAAAAACACTAATAATTCGCTAATTATAATTAATTAAGGATTAAGGGGAGAAAATAAATAAATATCCACACCAATTTTGCATAATAATAATTGATATTCTTTTAAAATAATAATAATAATATTAAATTAAAACTGCTGCCCCCTGCAACACGAATTATTTGCTACTAATAAATTAGTTGTGGGTTAAGGGATGGAAATAAATAGAAATTCACTAAAGTCTATCAAATAAACAATAATTTAAACTAATTGTACGTTTAAATTTAATGTTTTCGACCTAAAGAATTAATTTAGATAAATTTGTCAGCTTAAAAGTGGTTTAAAATTAAAATAAAGGAAACATTTCCACAAAATTACTGCTTTATCATTTCAATTTTTTTAATCTCTGATTATAAATCTTAATTTCTTTAAAATGTTTCAATAAAAAATCAATTACAATTATTGTTTCTGACTGAAATTTAAATTTCAGTTTGTTTATTTTCCAAAGAGCTTTAAAAAAGCTGAATTTTTTTTTAACTAAAAAGCAAAGTAAAATTATAAATTACAAAAGTAATTAATTACATCAGAAATTATCTTCATTTTTTATTTGTTGCACATTTATCTGGTATAATCCAGCAGTTAATAGTTTTTTATTTTACTTGAGGTAAATAAAATTCATTTATCATCTAATAAAATTATATTGCTAAGTAAATACAGATACATAACAATATGAACAAAGTGTTCTCTTCTTAACTGCTTAAACATAACTCAACAACAAAAGCACTTCCTAAAAATTATTCATATCAGAGACACAAATTTCACAATATCCTAACTTTGAATGTATTCCAACAAAGTAAAAGAAAAACAATAACTGCTGCACACTAAATTTCTAAAATAAAAAAATTAAAACAAAGTAAAAGGAATAAAAAAAAAACAAAGTAAAAAATCAACAATGAATAAATAAATAAATAAATAAATAAATAAAGACAATAACAATTTGGCTATACATATTTATTGAACTACTTGATAAATATATATAATTTTCTTTATTTTTTTTTTTTTAATCAAATGAGCGTGTGTTGTTTAATTGTACTTTGTAGTGAATCGATTAAATTAACTCAATAAGCGGGACACTACAAATTACAACACACACGCCCTTTGACGTTCAAACAAATTGAAGCTGCCCCCTTGCTTACTCAATTACAAACGTTTTGTGAATAGTACACACATCATATCAACTAGTTATGTGATACAAGTAGGTAAAATTCAAGTGCAAAACACAGAAATTTCAAGCTGAATTATCACTGATAAAATGGAAAAACAATTAATTAACCGAAAAAATCCAAAAACAAAAATTTTTTAAATGCTACCGGTCTAAGACCCTACTACGTTACTTATATCTTTCTAAATATTTATGTAATTAATGTCCGATTTCTGCCCCAAAATTTCTGAATTAGTCGAGTATTTTAAATCTATAAAACGGATAAACAATTGAAACGAAAAAAGGCCTTTACGTTACTACAGAGAAATGCGTTCTAATATCATCGATAGGATTCTCATGAGACTGCAATGGAAATCATGCGGAAATCTAGTCAGGGTTTGGCGAAATCCAGACTGTGCTCCTGAATGATCTGCTCGGAATTGATATGATGCGGGATGGTCAAGCAAATTGGCATGTCGGGAATGCACCACGGTGGCGCATTCAGGTCGTCCTCTTCCAGGCCCATTCGCAGACTGGCCGGCGAGTTACCGAAAACGAAGTGATCCTCGGTCAGGGCAATGCTGTCGCGCAGGAAATACCAGGTGTCCTGATCGGCCACCAGATGCACCCGCGGCACGGGGAACCCGTTGAACGCGGTGGCGCACGACAAAGTGTACGCGCCCATATCTTCGAAAACCATCCAATCGCCGACTTTCACCTCGGGCAGCATCACGCTCTTGACGATGCAATCGATGCCGTCGCACGTCGGTCCCCAGATGCTACTCTCGTACTTTGTCGCCGAATTAATCTGCGCGCAAACACACACACAGAAATTGTTAAATTACGGACAATACGGACCAAATAAACAGCCGATATTTAGACAAAACAAGGAACCAACCTTCAAGAGACTCGGCTCGACGACACGGTTCTCGAACAGCAAACAATTGAAGCTGCCGTAAACGCCGTCGTTGACGAAGTACATGAAGTGCTTGCTCTGCTCGTTGTTCTTGTCGGCCGAAGTGTTGACGACCCGATTGGCAAACACGTTGCAGCACAGGGTGTAGGCGGATGCGACGAAGAAGCGTCCCGGTTCGGCAATTACGCTGACCTGCGGATCCGGAAAGTAGTCTTCGAGCCCTCTGTTCACGTGATAGGCAATCTGTGTGGACGAGCAATCAAAAGCAAAGTTTATTAGGACACCATAATCGAGGAGACTTCGAGTTGTATTATGTTGACTGACCTTATCGAGTGTTGTTCCCTTATCGCCGGGGTAACCGCCGCCGATATCCAGCAAATTGAATTTGTAGCCCAAAGTTTCGGCGTAGTCAAACAACTTGCGGGCCGCGCCGATAGCTTTGTAGAAGACCGGGGGGTCCTGGCAGCCTGATCCCACGTGGAAACTGATACCGATTACGTCGAGGCTCAAAGAGCGCGCCATATCTAACAAGTGCGGCCCTTCCGTGACCGGATCGCAACCGTATTTCACGCCGAGCGGACACTGAGCCACTTCCGCATCGTAACGGATCCTCAAAACCATCCTGCAATTCATTTTTTTTTTTAAGAAATTTTATAAGAAAAAAAAAACAATAGAATGACTTACTTTGCATCCGGAAACAGTTTCTTTATCTTGAACAGTTCGCATTCGCTATCGAACGTCATCATTTGCACGTTGGTACTGCATGCATAGCGAATGTGGCTGGCTTGTTTGGCCGGATTGGCGTAGATGATACGCGAAGGATCGACGCCCCATTTCATCACCTTCATGATTTCGCCCTTGGAGGCGCAATCGAAGCCGGTGCCGAGGGCGGCCAAAGTGGACAACACGATGGGACTGTCGTTGCACTTGACGGCATAGAACGGAGCCACGCGCGGCATCTGTCTCTTGAAGATCTTGTACTTGTCCACAATGTTGCTGACGTCGCACACGTAAAACGCATCTTCCTGCAGGTTCGAATCGACGATCTCGTTTATGACCGAATTAACGCTGGTGTCGGCGTCCAACACATGAATTCTATCTTCGAAATTGGTAACCTTCATCTTCTTTTTATCTTTTTTCTTTGTTTCTGTTTACTTTTTCTCTTTTTTGTTTTGGGTGATTTAAATTGAAACCGATTGGAAAACAGCAAAAATTTCAAATTGAAGTAAGCAAGCTGCAAATAACACAGATTTATTGAATTATTTTATTTTAATTTTTTTGCTTTTTAAGTACTTACGAGGCAGCGAGTGCTCTGATTGATCCAGGTTTTGTGTACAGGCGGGTAGTATTAAAACCTGGAGGTCACTAGCAGCACCAAGGAGGTTCGCCGTTCAAGAAAAGTCTCCAATTGCAAGGAAAGCGTTCGCTACGCGAGCCTGGTGTGACTTTAGAAACAGCACAACCCTGAAAAATTACGATATTTGATCAATTCTATGCAATCTACATTGAAATCTAACATGGAACATTTTTATCAAAGTACTTCAATCAATTCAATATCATTACAATTAAAATGAAATGAAAAAATATAATGAAAATTAGCTCAAATTGGAAAATTTGGCTTGTTTTAGTGGTCAAAACCATAAGCAATCTGCTTCGAACATCAGCTGCAAAGAGTTTAAACGGAATTAAGGGATTTGGGCAAGTTTACCTGAATTAAAAGCGTGTTAGAAGTAAAACTTCTACACTTTTTGCATCCCAACATTCACAAAAATTTAGAAACTAGCATTAGACTGGCCAACCTAGAAACGGCTGGCTTGGTGTGCGAACAAAGACTGCTGCTATCAGCGGCTCGGTGACGATTTTATTGAGGGGAAACCGATCAAACGACGCTACTGATAATGACGGTTCAAACTGCCACGGCCCCACAATTTACTCTTTACTACTGAGGCTCATCGGTCGAAGAAAGTGACAGTGGCTCTCGTTACGCGACGACACACTCAATGAACCTTAGAAGAGACTTATCGAAAAAACCTTAGTGGTAACCCCTGATAAGATATAATTTCTGCACGAATTAGTACACTATGTTATCACCGGACTAAAAAACTGTTATCTCATATAGTAGGAAGTTCACGGCTTCTCTACGTTTGTTTTCTTATTTTATTACTTATTATGTCTCTTCAAAGAATTCCAATTTCGCTAATGATTTTAATGATTTGCCGCCCCCCCGAATCGCGTCACATATGGTTCTTTTTTACCGAAATTACTGCAATTTTCTGGAAATTAATACGCGCAAAACGAATTAATCCAAATGGAACCGCAATAAACGGGTTACTCTACGCTGATAAGCGACAACAAATAATTTCGAATTGTTTTTAAGTATTTCCAATTGACTCCCGACATGGCTAGCTCAAATAAATAAATTGTGTATATAAGAGATGGGCAAACAGACAACGTAAAACAAACGAAATGGGATCACAACATACAAATATTGTGTGTCGCGGGGGGGACCGATTTAATTTTCTTAATTTAAATCAGAGAAAATTAGCGATTAGACGAGTCATTAGGTAATATTGCTCATTGCCAATGCCACAGGCATTTTGGCCAAGGCGACAATTGTGACAATTGTCACGGCTGAAAGGCTTAAGGCAAATGGAATTCGTTCGTTTCGCGTCCAGATCGCATTGTTTCTTGCGTACGAAACGAATGCAATATTTCGCAATACGTTGCCAACGAAATGATAAAGAACAAAATGGCTGTGAGTCATACCTTTGGAAGCCACCCTGTGGGCCGGGGTAAATTTTTCGGCGGAATCTTGGTGATTTTTAGAGACCTCGAGTGGAAAGTCTTTGGGAACTTTTGTCAAGCGCTTTTTTCTCGTAGGGTAGAGATGCCTTTGTTGTGGATCATTCCGCACCGAAACAAGAAACAACCGAGAACTGCAGGAACGAAATTCGAGAGGTCCTACTACTGCGACTCGTCGCCACAGACGACACAAAACCACTCCTGCGCGAACTCCATTTTGACATCGTCGTCACGCGCAACTTTTGCAATTCGCAATGCAACTGCTGGAATTTCAAATTAAATTTTCGCAATTATAATACATTGGAATATATTACCTGCTTAGATATTTTGGTTTTCTTATTTTAATTTGCACTTACGTGGGTAAAACAATTGCGTCATTTGTTGCTTAGCAATCTTCGACACAACGATATTTTTTCGATTGGTTTCCTAATTAATTTTATTGGTTAAATTATTGGAAATCGTTCTCATGATTTATTTCTTCCGTAGCTTTAAGTCCCAGGGGCTAAAACAATCAATTTTCAAGTTTTTATTTCCATTTTTATTAAAGCTTACCTTCTGCAACTAATTAACCAATCAAAAACTTTAAAAACTTTGTTTTTAAGATTCCTTAAGGCTAATCATATGTTCATCTTGTAATACTAATGAAGGACTAATTATAATAATTAGTTTATTTTGATATTTGTTGTTAAAAAAAAACTATTTGTTTTGTTGATAATAAAACAACTGACAGTTAAGTCCTGTTTCGTCCTGCGCAGATACTTAGCACGCATCCTGCGATTGGCTAATTGTTTACATTGCAGATGTCGCTCTAAAATGTGACAGCTTTTGTATTTTGAGGTTGTTTTAAAAACAACAACAAAAACAACACCAAAAATCAATTTCTGAGAATCGATTTACTGCAACAATTACACAGAAAAGCACTATTTACAAAATTATGGATTCTAGTGAACTATCACTGCTCGCAGACAACGCAAATAACAGTAAAAACAAAGTAGACTACTGCAGAGTGTGTGGGGTGATTTGTTCGGATGATTCCTACAAGCACATCTATGAAACTGATGGAATTTTCATTAATTTGGCTGATAAAATAAATAGGCATTTACCAATAAACGTTTCCAAATGTGATTTGGAGTCATTGATTTGCTGTGAAAACTGCATAAACATTATTGAGTTGTTCAGTGATTTGTATAACAAATGCCTGGACTCTTCCAGTGCAAATGAACCTACAAACTTTGAGAGTTTAAAAATCAATAAAGAAGAAACCACACTACTTGATAGCTATCCAGATGATGATGATGATGATGAAAACCTAGAGCTGACTGAAAAAAATATTGACTTTATATTTCCTGAATTAAGCTGCAAAGAGCAATTTAGTTGTAAAATTTGTCAGGAATTTTTTACCAGCCCTGAAAAACTTGAAAATCATTTGCAATCCCATAAAACAATTAGTAAATCTCCTAGGTAAGCAATTTCAATGCTATTGTTTGTTTTAACTATCAAATTTTCAGTCCAATCAAAGAAAAATTGGAAACTACTGCTGCAAATTCAAAAACAACTACTAAACACGAAAAAAAGTCTGATAAATCCCGCAAGAAAGAATACCTAAACACAATTAAGTTGAAAATCAATGGAAGAATTTACTACAATTGCAAGATTTGCAATAAAAAACTGTCTTCACATTGCTCATTCAGGAGGCACAGTTTGATTCATACGGGAGAACGTCCGTACATTTGCTACGTTTGCGGCAAAAGCTTCCGGTCGGTCCAAGGAGTGACGCGTCACGTGAAGGAAACGCACGAGCTGGTGAAAAAGTTCGCCTGCGACATTTGCCAGCGAAAGTTTTCCACTCGTCGCAACGTGCAACAGCATCGTTACACCCATACCAACGAGCGCCTGTACGTTTGCAATTTGTGCGGCAAATCTTTCAATCAAAGAGCATCGTTGTTTATGCACAACAAGTCGCACAGCGATACGTTTTCGCATGTTTGCTCGTTTTGCAATCACGGTTTCAGAACGGTCACGAAACTGAATCAGCACCTTACGATTCACACTGGCGAAAAACCGTTCGCTTGCGATGTCTGCGGACGCCGTTTTCGCGTCAGCTACGAAATGAAGAGGCACAAAATGGTGCACTCGAATGAGAAACCCTTTTCTTGCGCGGAATGCGAATGCACTTTTCGGCAAAAACGCTATTTGCGGAATCATCTGAAGCAAAAGCATAACAAAGACACTTCTGATTAGCAGTTAGAATTGTTTTAAAGTGCACAAATTTTAAATTTAGTTCTATTATTATGCAATAATTAACAAGCAAAAACAAAAAATGCAAAAGCATTTAAAAAAGAATTTGTTAAAGTACAAGTTACGCCCTCTGTGTTCAATTAAAGCGTTTGAAAGAAGAGAACCAATTTATCTGTCTCATTTCAAGCGTCCATAGCTCGAGGATTCCATTCCCCAAGTGATTATTATGATAACAATCTAATAGATTTACTGTAATTTTACCTAATTTTTACAATTTGCAACTCGGTGGACAAGTGTGAAGTGGCCATGGCTGATAAGTACGATTCGAACGGCGAGTACGCCAGCTACACCGGCGATTTCAAGCGAAAATTGGTCAACGAGGTTCGCGATGGTGATAGTCGCGATGGAGACGCTGATAACGACGAGTCTAATCCAGCAGCCCAAAAAGCCGGCGAATATATCAGCGAATTGCTCGCGGAAAAGCAAGCAATCGACCCAAACAAGTACCCCAATGCCATTCGATTAATTGACCAAGGTGCCCCACAAAACACAGTATATTGTTAACTTACCAATTTAATTCCATTGCAGAGATTACAAAGGCCCAACAGATTGGTAAAATACCGCCAAAGGATACCAAATATGTGGACATTTACAGGGAGAGACCCATGAAGGTTGCT
Source organism: Holobus sp. GC000080 (assembly GCA_030556065.1). Taxonomy (NCBI): domain Eukaryota; kingdom Metazoa; phylum Arthropoda; class Insecta; order Coleoptera; family Staphylinidae; genus Holobus; species Holobus sp. GC000080. The sequence continues at coordinate 25,304 of JASKGO010007528.1, read as the reverse complement.
GTGAAGGTTTTGGTTCCTGTTAGGGAGCACCCCAAGGTATAAATCTTCAATTGTTTCCTTTTTGAATACTAAAAACAAATTTTTAATTGTTATGGTAACAAAATCCAAATTTTCTTCTAAAAAAAATTGCAATTAGCCGTGAAGGTTTTCATTTAAAGGACAACATAATAAAATTAATATTTTTATAGTTTAACTTTGTGGGAAAGTTGCTGGGGCCCAAAGGCAACTCAATGAAAAGACTGCAGGAGGAAACCATGTGCAAGATGGCGGTTTTGGGCAGGGGCTCAATGAAGGACCGACAAAAGGAGGAAGAACTGCGTTTGTCCTGTGATCCAAAATACGCGCATCTGACCGACGACCTGCACGTGGAAATCTCAGCATTGGGGCCACCGGCAGAAGCACATGCAAGAGTGGCATTCGCATTAGCCGAAGTCCGCAAGTATCTGATTCCAGACAACAACGACAACATACGACAGGAGCAGATGCGCGAAATGGAAATTATGACGGGATCTGACGAGCCCCGATCTTCTAGAAGAAGTGCCGGTATTTTAAGAAACAGTAAGTGTTTAATTTCGATGCGAATTTTAACATCTAAAACTTTATAAAGAAACTATCCAAACTTATGAAAACAATAAGCAAAAATTGTTTCAGCAGGTATTCCTAGGCCGCCTCTGCAAATGAGGACAGCGACGCGAACGCCGGTCATTACGCCGCGCGTGATGCCCGCCAAGACCAAGATTTTGTCCATCTTGGACCGTGCGCGCATAGCCATGGAGGAGAGCTACGGATACGAAGACCATTACGATGCGGAGCCCAGTTACGAGCACTACAGTCCGCCGCCTCCGAGTCATTACCGCTCCAGTTCCACTTCGCATCACTATCACGACCACGTCGACTACGAGCCCGATTACTATCGCGAAAGCTCCAGCTCTTACGGTAAGAAAGCCGCTCTCTTTTCGATGCTAATGATTTTTATCCTTATTTAGCCTTTAACACACGTTTAAACGTTTTTTAAAAGAAAACAAAAACAAAAACTATTATTTGCAATTCTGACCGATTTAACTGATGCCTTAAAATTATTGTGTTACATTTATCTAATCGACAACGCACATTAGCCGGAGACAGTTCGTCGCATCGCTGGAAATCGTACAAAAGTTCGAGTGCTTCTAGCTCACGTCACAGTGAGTCTTCTCGTTACCGTTCTTCGCCATATACGCGCCCCTCGAAGTGAATTGATAGCATTTTCTATTAATTTTTATGAAAAAAACAAAAACCGTGTTTTTTCTACAAATAATTCTGTGTTTTAATTAATGTCGACGGAAACACATAATTAACTAATCGGTTCTACTACTTTTTTATTTTCTTTAAAAAAAAAAGGAATAATGTTTTATTGATTGAATTATAAAAACCGACTTAAAAACCAAAACTATATTAATCGCTATAAACGTTATGGAGAAAAAAAACTGTAATCGTAATACTTGATAATGGGCTATTCTCTAAGGAACTTATTAATTACCTACAAATCACCCACAATTAATAAAACCAAACAATTAAAAAATTCATAAAAAGCTAGATTGATATCTAACCGAAAACTATTAATATATTTTAAAGGATCTCTCGCGCTTAATTTAAATCGATAAATTACGCGGACATTTTAAAATGCTTACAGAATGGCTCTAGTAGAGATACATTTATAAACGCAATTCTCTAACATTGTCTCATTAAACAATGATAAATATAAATGAGTGTTCAGTTTTAATAATCAATTTACCAGATATACAATTGATGCATACTGTGTGTAGTGTTTCTCTGTTTCTCTTTCTCGCTCTGAAAGTAGTTACTGTGTATCAACTGCAAAGGCAAATCAATAATAATAGTAATAAAAACCGATGTGTGTTAAAATGGACCACCTGCCCAGTCAATTGCTATTTGTTTCAGAAGTGCTCGATGGATTCTTTAAAAGAGTGTGCTTTTAAATATTTAAAACAAACAATATTAAGTTAAACTTTTCAATTGCATAATTATAATTTAAAAAACCGAGTGATTTTTGTGTTTTTAAAATATTTTCGCTGTGTTTCTTTTCTTTTTAGGTGTTTTTAATTATTTCTTATTATCGAGTAATAAAATACTATTGTTTCGGCAGTTAGCTTTTGCTTCTTCAATGAAATGTTTCTTTTTCAGTTGGATCGGATTGCTAGTTGAATTATGTATACAACTTTATTGAAAATATTAATAATTAGAAGAAATGTTTATTGGACCAAGATTTAATTGTTTTGAGGAAATAAAAGTGAATTGTTTCGATTCGTTTTATGATATTTTTTTCAGTTGCAGCAGGAAAATCGCTAAAAAAACAACGGAAAAACAAAAAATGGTTTCTTTCAGCCGCCATTTTGGATTTGGGGTAGCCAAATGCGAAAAACCATTCAAATTGCATTGGAAAACTTCTTTTTTAATCGTTTTAATTTGCAAGTAATTAAATAATTTTGTAAGCTGAGCTTGCAAAATGAGTCAATTGATAAAGTAATTAAAAAATATTTGTTGATTCCAATTAAATAACGTCAAAATAACAATATTTATCAATTGAGTGTTTCACTTGCGGAAAATATCAACAAAAACCATGTTTTTTTGCTAATAGCAGACACAGTTATTACTTATATCGTTATAATTGTCTTTAATTTCTTTTTTTAATTATATTTAAAAGAAATAAAACTATTAATTTCCCAAATTTATTATTAATTTTGTGGGAAATGCTTGGAATTTGTTTGCCAGCACGTGTATCATTAACTGCTTAATCAATAAATCGATTAAATGAACTTTAGCAACAAATTTGCTAAGTTTTTTTAACGCAAATTTAATCTTTTTGCAATGATCCCAACAAGGCAACAAGTAAAAAGCAACAGTAGATGGCAGCAGACTGAAATTGCACTCCCCAAAAGTGTTTCTTGGGTCCAAAGTCGACACGTTGCTCGAGTGGACTTTGTAGGCTAACTGGGGGGAAATCTTAAAGCCACAGAATTCACCACTGGTGTCAGTACTCTTAAAGAACTAATTAAACAATTTTAAAAAACAATGGCTTACCTAGCAAAGAACCTCCTCAAGTCCCAAGCGATCCAATTTGCTCTACAACAAAATGGTTAGTATTATTTACAGTAAAAATAATGCAGTACAAAGTTCACCTAATTGCAACTAAATCTTGCAGGAATTCGCAGCATATCCACCGGTTCTACATTGAGCACTCCACGCAAATCCATTCCGGACAGAACTGGGAAGAATGTGGTCCTTGTTGATGGAATCCGAACACCTTTCCTTACTTCAGGCAGTGACTATGCCTCATTGATGCCACATGATTTAGCCAGACAAGCTTTAATGTAAGCAAACTTAATTTTAACGGTGCATCAACTAATTTTTCTTGTTGTTTGCCTTCTTATTTGTAAAAAGGGGCATAGCTAGGAAAACTGGGCTTCCTAAGGAACTGGTCAATTACATCATCTATGGTACAGTGATCCAGGAAGTGAAGACTTCAAACATTGCCAGAGAAGCTTCCCTGGCTGCTGGATACAGTGACAAGATTCCTTCACACACTGTCACCCTTGCATGCATTTCTTCAAATGTTGCTATGACTACTGGTAATTTTTCTTTTCTTTTTCTAAGCTCATCAATGATTAATTTTATTGATTTTTAGCTATTGGATACATTGCTGCTGGTGCTTACGATGTAATCCTAGCTGGTGGTGTTGAATTCATGTCTGATGTGCCTATAAGACACAACAGGAAAATGCGGAGTCTCATGCTGAGGGCCAATAAAGCCAAAACGCCAATGCAACAGTTGCAATTGTTGGCCACATTAAGACCATCACATTTTGTACCAGAGGTAAATTGCACTCTTCAAACAACAGTTTGAAATTACAACAGAAATTCATTAATTTAGATTGATTAAATTAATTAAATAATGTTTCAGTTGCCTGCGGTAGCTGAATTTTCTTCTGGAGAGACAATGGGCCATTCTGCAGATCGTCTGGCTGCTGCTTTCAAAGCAAGCAGAAAGGAACAGGATGATTTTGCTTTAAGATCCCACACGTTAGCTCAACAAGCGTACGAAAAAGGATACTTTACTGATTTGATGCCTGTTAGGGTAAGTCTTTTAAGTCATATCACAATAAACAAACAAAAAATAAAAATTTAAATAAAATTGAAGATACCTGGACTCAACAAAAGTATTGAAAAAGACAACGGAATCCGCGTTTCCACTCCAGAACAGTTGGCCAAATTGAAACCAGCATTTATTAAGCCCCATGGAACTGTTACAGCAGCCAACGCTTCATTTTTGGTAAAACAATTCTTATTTTTAATAAAAAGATTTTTTAAAGATAAAAAAAATCTACATTTTAGACTGATGGAGCTTCCGCCTGTCTGATAACAACAGAAGAAAAAGCAAAGCAACTGGGCCTGAAACCCAAAGCGTATTTGCGAGACTTTATATACGTAGCCCAAGATCCGATCGATCAGCTTCTTCTCTCTCCGGCTTATGCCACGCCGAAGGTTTTGGAAAAAGCAGGCCTGTCGAAGAACGATATCGACGTGTGGGAATTCCACGAAGCATTTGCTGTAAGTATAATCTCTTGAAAATAGAACCCAGAATTGCCCTAAGTAGATAATAAATTACAACAAACAAATAACAATAATTTTAGGGACAAATTATGGCTAATTTCAAAGCAATGGACAGCGACTGGTTTGCCCAAAAGTACATGAACAGAAAGGAGAAAGTGGGTGCTCCCGATATGGAGAAATTCAATAAATGGGGCGGCTCGTTGTCCATCGGACATCCGTTTGCCGCCACTGGTGTCCGACTAGCCATGCACACCGCCAACAGATTGGTGAGGGAGGATGGCCAATTCGGTTTGGTTGCTGCTTGTGCTGCTGGTGGACAAGTAAGTACTCTTTATCCTAGTTGAACGATAAGTCAGTTTTAATGTTATTTGAATTACTTGTCAACCAATTTGTTTGTCATCCTTTTCGTGTGCTTAAAATGCAGTTTATAATAATATTTTGATGTTTTCACAGGGTGTTGCAATGATTTTGGAGAGACATCCAGATGCTGACGCTAACTAATACTTTTTTGTCCATTTTTTTAATTATTATTAATTTAATTTTATACATTTCTTTCTTCTTCAAAAGTTTTTCACATCTGATAAGTAGTGTAAATATTAATGTCACTTTATAAACTATTTTTTAAATAAACAGGAATTTAAGTTTACTTGCAAAGTCACAAAAGGACCTTAGACTTTATAAATGTTTTCAGAAAATGCCAAGAAGCATAAAAAAAGCAAAACATACCTTAAAAGAACAGCACTTATCATCTAGAAATCTTCTGACTGGTATTGGCCCAACCAGTAGCACATCCAACATCTTGAACGTGATTTCTAACAGCTTCATCTAACTTATTCTTAATATCTCGGCATCCCTGCAGCGCCTTGGACATTACCTCCTTCAGATGGTCCATGTGAAACCTCTGCGACATTTCCATAAGCACAACTTTGCCGGACATTGGCAGAGCAGCCAATGTTAAAGTGGGGCCACCCATCATCTCCTCCTGGTGTGAGATGTCCACCATCGGTACATCATCATTAGCCAAACTGGCAGTACAAGCACAAACGTATTCCTTAATGGGGATACCGGCATCAATTAAAGCCAATGTGGCTGCATTAACGCAAGCAGGAAAAACTCCACCATCAGCATGCAAAACTTCTACATAGACATCGATTTGTGACCAAGGATAAAGTTCTGTTTTTATAACAGCCAACAAGGCTTGCCTTAAATGAATAGACATCTCTGTTGATTTCCTATCACCACGAGGTCTTTTCTTCCTATCAGAAGTGGAAAATACTGCCATGGAAAATTGGCAGTTTACAATACAAGCATCATGTTTTGCTTTCACTCTGCTGCTGCGAACCTAATGATTGTTTTTTTATTGTAAATAAAGTTGAATAAGTGTAAATGTGTTAATTGGGAATGTACTTACTTGATGAGGACCGTAAACAGCAGCCAAGACTTTAGTTAATCCTTGCTCAATGTAAGTACTGCCATCGGGTTGACTAAACACTCCTAGTTTGCATCTGATTCTCCGTAAATCGTCGGCCCGGCGTCCGTCCAAGCGTAGGCCTACTTTAGATATCAGTTCTTTGTTTCTACTCATTACTTTTAATTAATTACTGCTTTTTTAATAAACTAATTTAAAATTTCACATAAGCAACGTGATCCTAACCTCCTAACTTCACTAGACAAGCAAATGCGCAATGCGCATGCTTACCACTACATGCGCACCCAAATGCACACGTACGGATGCGCGGACAATTGAGCGCATGCGCTATACGACTATTCCACTAGTACCAACTGCTGCGGACGTAAATAACCTCAACAACAGCTGATTGTTTTGTCAATGAAATAAATCAATTTTTATTTAAAAAAAGATAAAATCCCAACAAAAATGGTAAGTACATTAGCATAATTAATTTATATATGAAAATTTATTAAATGTGTAAACAGTCGAACGAAATCGAGGACACAATGAAAAGGATTCAGTCCCATAAAGGAGTGGTTGGAACAATTGTTGTAAATTCAGAAGGTATAAACAAAAACAGCAATAAATCATTAAGAGTAATGTTAATTTTATTGCATTTTAGGCATTCCCATTAAGTCAACGCTGGATAACAGCAGTACAGTACAATATTCCGGTTTGATAAGTGCCCTAGCTGATAAAGCAAGAAGTGTTGTTCGTGATTTAGACCCTTCTAATGATTTGACTTTTTTGAGAATTCGCTCGAAAAAACATGAAATTATGGTGGCACCAGATAAAGAATTTATACTGATAGTAATTCAGAATCCGGCCGAATAACTGTCATTTGAATTTCTTGGTAATGTTGGCTTTTATCTGCTTATTTAATAAGTAACTTATTTTATGCTGAAATTATCATTATAAAATGCAACATTACACTTATATTGTATTGAATTTATTGTCTTTTTATAAATAATTCTGTTGTTTTTCTTTTTGTAGCACTTAAACAATAATAATTAATAATTATCGCAAGTAGACAAAATGTGTATAAATAAATAAATTTCCATATTTATTGCGTCAGTCTTCCAACACTCATTTTCCTTTATTGTACCGTTTTTTTGGAGTGAAAGTAAACATTTTGTGCTCGCAAAAAATGTCCAAAGGTCTGGGCTTTCAAATATTTACAAATTTGTGCAAATTTAATTTCGAAAAACCATCGGAAAAATGTTTGGTATGTTAAAACAATAAAATTTGTGCTAAATTCCTATCATTTCGTATTTCGTACCTACAGATTGTTAACGACAAGGAGTTCTTAACTTTTAAGCAAGTGCTATGGAAAACAATACAATTAGCACAAGCTTTTGCAAGGGCTGGACACAAGCCAAACGAAATTTTCGCAATTTGCAGTGAAAACAATGCGGAATTTGTTTTGTTAGCAATTGCTTGTTTATATTTGGGCATTATTGTTTGTCCTATAAATTGCTCTTATTCTGAAGGAAGAATTCAATATATTCTTGAAAAAACAAAACCAACGGCCATTTTTGCTTCAAAACTATTAAGAAAAAAGATATTTAATGCCAACGAAGCCCTTCTACAAAATACTTCTGAAATATTTACAATAACAAATGAAGAAAGTTCAGAATTGAGTGAATTTGTTAAAAAGCAAAATGGAAACTTTATGGAAATTAACATTTATGGCTTTAAACCTTTGGAAATCGACCGCAAAAACCAAATTTTGAGCATTTTGTTCTCTTCTGGTAGTTTGGGGTTTCCAAAGTGTGTTTTTCTAAATCAGGAAGACACTTTATTCCAAATTAATTCGCAAATGTAAGTTTTTTTTACTGTTTTTTAGTAATTGAAACTAAAAATTTGATTTTTTCAGTTATAAAAGCAAACAATCTGTTGAATGCAACATATTGTTGCCTTTGTTTCATCCACTTGGATTCATTTTGCTTTTGGAAAATCTAATTAAAGGACGCACTTCAGTAATTAATCAATCCTGTGAAATTTGTAAAATTTCATCAGATGATCAAAGTTTGCCGCTGTTGCTTTCATTTGCTGAAAGCCCTTTAATTACTCGATTGAAATTAAAGTCCTTTGATAACATGGAAACTGGTGATATTGCATACATTGATGAAAATGGTTATTTTTACATTTTCAACAATTCAAAACAACTTTTTAAGTACAAATCTGTGGAAATTAGTGCTGCACTTCTTGTAACTTATCCAAGAATTAATGAGGTGGCTATATTAGCGATTCCTTTCGCTAGTAATCATGTTTTTTTATCTGGTTTTGTACTGAAACAGCATAATTTTCCATTTTTTAAGCATATTATTCATCAATTTATTAAAGGTAAATTTACTGCTTTGCTTTTTATAGAATTAAAATGTTTTTATTGTAGATAGGGTGCAAATTTTTGGAAAATCTAATGGGGGACTTAAATATTATGCGCTTATTCCTAGTTTTAAGGATGCGCAAAAAGGATATTTGAAGTTATCAAGTAAATATTAAATTATTTAATGTTTTGTTGGTTTTTTTGGAGTTTGAATTACTTTATGGATTATTTTATTACTTTTCAAGCATGCATTTTATAGTTTATTCATTTATTGTAAGAGAAAACCTTAAAAAGCAATAAATATTGAAAATTTTGAGTAATAACAATTCATTATCCTGGAAAATTCAAGGATAATAGTTACTTTCTTAGTAGTTTTTGTAGTCATCGATGTTGGCAGCCATTAACGTAACTGTCATTACATTGTGAGCAATACACACAGATACAGAGGTTACACAAATTGAATATTTTATCAATAAAATATCCTAATTACATCTTTTCGTTATCTCTAATATTGCAAAAACCAAAAAGGTAAGCCCAATTAACCTCTCAGTTGCGATTTCATCTAATTGAGCTCTTTCTAAACTTGTAGAACTCATCAAAATGGACAAGGTAAATGTTGAAGGGGATCTTCTAGAAGAAACGCAATTTGTTATGGACGATGTTAGCAAAATCATAAAAGATGCGATCGAGAGTGTCGTAGGCGGCAATACCTATCAACAGAATAAAGTGAATAATTGGACAACTGGAATCGTGGAAGCCTGCACAGCTGATCTAACCAAACTTATGAAGCCTTACAAGTATATCGTTACATGTATCATCATGCAGAAGAATGGTGCTGGTTTGCACACAGCCAGCTCATGCTATTGGGACGACAATACGGATGGCAGTTGTACGGTTCGCTGGGAGAATAAAACCATGTTCTGCATTGCTTCAGTTTATGGTTTAGCAATTTAAATTAGGTTTATTACTAGGAAAAGAGATATGTTTAAGTAGCATGAAGAATCTTCACCGAGCACTTTATATTTCTAAATGAGAGTGATGTTTATGGTCCACACACGGCGTTCATTATAATCGCGCAAATACTGAAGAAAAAATTGATTAACAATTCGTAATAACTTATGTAATTTATTGTGCATTTCAAACATTTCTTTTGTAAATTAATTTCTTGTCATAAAGTTTGTGTTTAGATAATTAATTTTAAGCCTAAGCTTATTTTAATTTGTCCTTGTGGATGCTTTAATAAAATGAAGTATTTTTGATAGTTTATTTTTGTGGTTTTTTATTTTAGTTATTTTCACTTTTAATTAATTATTATTAAACTTCCAAAGCATTTTTAAGAAAATATTTAAAGTCAGTGTATTAATTAACAACAAAAAATAATTTAATTTTTAAATTTGTACTCTCATTTTATAGAGAGTATTATACTTAATCAAAATCAAAAATAAAATTTCAATTTTACCTTTTATATTTTCCAGAAAAAATTAATCCTTCAATCCACTTTTTAATACCTTCTAAAAAATAATGAAAAAATTATGTTTTTTTGTTTGTTTCAAAGTAACTAAAATTAATTTTATTAAACTTAATAAATAATTTAACAATATATTGTAACAATCATAAAATATTATTAATCAAACATTTCCTCCAATGAAAAGGTCAAAAAAACATTAGTCAGGACATTAAAAATATAGGAGCCTGCAATGTCTTCCACAAACGGAATAATTTCCTTGCTGACTTCATCCATATTATCATTAAGGATTCGATTAGTGGTTTGTGTCAACTCCGGATTATTGGCAAATAAATTGTCGAATTGAAGAGAAATATTGTCCACTTTCAATTTCAATAAATTCTTATCGGTAAATTTCAAATACGTTTTTCCATTTTTCTCCATTCGTTCGCCATTCATTTCTAGATGCGCTTCCACTCCCTCTAAAAAATCAAATTAAAAGTTAATACATTTTTTACATATTAAAAAACAATGTTATTATTTGCATAAACAAAAAATTAATTTGCACCTAAATGTGACTGAGATTTCCCAGATCCTTGCAGTTCAATTAAGAGGTGTCCTTTAATCACATAATCGGAATTAATTTCCATTTTGTTTAAGAAGTAATCCATCTGTAATTTATTTTCTTTGAGGTCAATGGTGAATTTTTTAACTTTCATTTCTGCCGTATGGGTGATAAAGCAATTTTCGTAAGCTGCGTAAAATCTGGGCAAGTTTAGTTCCACTTTCGGCAGTGTAAAGGGATCGATTGTTTGTATTTTCATTTCAGGAATTCCTTTGTTCAAGTAAGGAACTATCATTTGAAAACTGTTCAATAAACATCCATCGAATTCCTCCTGCGACGTGTTCCTCTTACATTTTTGTACGTAATCAGCTGAAAAATTGTTCGTTCAGTTGCATTTAATTGAATGTTAATTGCGATAATTGCGAGCGAGTTTTTTAAGTAAATTAATAGTTAAAAAAAGTTTTATTTTTCTCTAAGGAAGCAACTCAAAATTAAAATTTGCATGTTGCTTAATTATCTTTAATTTGTTTAATGTTCTTTAATTTTATTTGGTTCATTAATCTAATTTTAATTTGTTTATTTAACAACTTAAAGGGTGGCGTCAAAATTATTTAATAAATGCCTTTAAATCCACAAATTATCAAAAAATCAATGGTTTCTTCATTAATTTTATTCTTGTACAAATAATAAGAAACGTAGTAAGCAATTGATAATTTTTTTAAATTAGTTTTTAATTAATTTTAAATCATTTTATGTAATTTGAATCTACTTACGTATTTGTCTTTTAGCTTCAACTAATAAAATAATAACACATAATACAAACAACTTTAACAGAACCATCATACTAATAATTTATATGTTATCTTGGTAATGCCTGATTGGCAATTAATTGATTAATTAATGAGTTCCACTCTTTTATAGATGTTCCGGCTGTTCAAACTGATCATTGGAAAAGAAGGACAACCGGTCCGCAGTAAAATTAATATATTTTTGTCAAGTCATTTGTTTTGGGAAAAATTGAAGGGAAATTTACTCAATTACTTAGTGTTTATTGATGTTATGATTTTATTCCAATTTTTTTATATCATTTTAATTGACTGAAATTATTGTTTTTCTAAAAACTATATTAAAAACTTTATCGAACAATAACAGCTCTTTTCAGAGCTAATATTTGCTATAAATAATATTTATATTAAAAGAAACACTAATCTAATGTTGAATCAGTCCTAGTGGTCACAATAATTATGGAAATAATAAAAATCATTAAAAACGTAGTAAAAGTTAAAAAAAAAAATCATCCAATCTGTTATATCTATATAATTAATTAATTAATAATAAGGAATAAAAAAAAACTCGTTACTAATAGTGTTAAGTTAAGTGTTTAATATGAATAAAAAAATGAAACTTCCAATTTAGTTAGTACTCGTTTAATTGTCAACTCAATCAAAATGTTTATAACTTCTTGTACTTGCCACGGTTAAACGTTTTATTTGTTGTTTTCTGAAGCTGATTCTACTACTTCTTTTTGAGTAACTATCGTCTTCATTACCACCAATAACCGATCTTCTATTCCCTTCAGAATCAGGATTCGAATAAAGGTTATCCGATATCTTCAACCCTAGTGACGGGTGCTTAGTTTTGAACTGAAATATCAAAATTAATTAGGAAACACAAAAAAGGGCGAAGATAATTGAACTCACCGGATGCACTCTAGTAAGATATCTACCCCTCATTGCAACCCTTGGACCGGACTTTTCGTTATTATCTAAATTATCTTCATTGGTTTTTAAAAGATACTCAATACATTCCTTATCCATGTCAACATTTTCTTCTTCAATTATGTTCTCGATTATTTTCGGCAATGTTTCTCTTATTTTGATTTCAGTAGGGGGACTTATTGGCATTTTCGATGGAATGGGGTTTAGTAAAACAGCTACAGATACAGGGGATTCGGGTGAAGGTATTGCGCGGGATTCTGGAGTCGCGTCATTTACTTTTGAATTCAAGTTCAATTCGATGGGCCTCAAGAGGTCCGTTTCAGACAATTGAGTCATTTTATTTGGATGCAGAATGGGATAGTGATCCGCGAACGATGGTGAAAGTTGGAAGCATTTCATTTCGAAATGACTCAATTCAAAATTACTTCCGGTCTCTTTAAATTGTTGATTTCTTGCGTAAAGTCCGCAATTGCAAACTTTTGAATTATTTTTCAATGGCCTAGAATCGTTTCCTAGTAAGTTTTGCAACTGCTGCTCATCGATATCGACAAATTCTTCATTTTTTATCAATTCAGACGATGATTCTGGCAACGCTGATTGCGGTTCCAACAGTTGGCGACAGGTTTCCATTTTGGCATTCGATTGGACTTCTTCCAAAACCATGTTTGAAAGATCTTCAGAAGATGAGTCAACTGCATCATCAGTGACATCACTAGCACTCGGAGGATTTGGCGGCAATTCAACATTTAGTTGATGGCAGACACTTTCTGGAAAACAAACTTTTTCAGTAGGTCTCTTCTGGAGGCAACAACAACAAAATGGTTTCGATTCTTTTACGGCATGCTTAATTTCTGCTTCTTTTCTGCAACAATTGTTGCAATCATCAATTTTCTGCGATGCCAAATTTTGATACCATGGAGAGTATTGTTGAGCGGTGTCAACCAATTCTGGTTTAGCCTTTTCAAATTCTTTCAAAAGTGCAATTGTCTCCTTATCACACTCGCATCCTGCGGGCAATATTCCAGAAGTTTGAACCATTTTTGAATCAAACGTTAACTTATTTTGTAGCTCCAGAATGCTCTCGGCAGATTTTCCACACAGTTTATGGGCATACTTTATGGATGATTTCCTTTCCGATTCTCTTGTGCCGCTGCTGTACCTCATTTGCTTAGGAGTAGTTTTGTTGGAATACAGGATGCTATTTAATTCCAATTCGGAATAAACATTATCCGTTTGCTCCATTTGATCATTCTGGCTTTTCCTTTCTGTGCCCTCCGTCTTTGTTTTCGTACCTTCTGCATCCGTTTTCTTACCTTTTGCTTCCGTTTTCTTACCTTTTGCTTTTGCTTTCTTATCATTTGCTTTAGTCGGTTTTTTCGCCTTAGTTTTCTTTTCTTTTTTTCCTTTACTTTGCTTCTTTTTCTTCAATTCCATTGCATTTACCTGCAAAGGAGTGATCCTTTTCCAAAAATTCTTATTTTGGGCTGACCTATTAGCAAAAGTATTCTCTCTTTTAAGTCCAACGTAATCTTCTAACTTTAATATATTAGTTTTTTCGTTTTTTAACGCGGAAACTTCTGTGGCTTTTCCATTTATTTGTTGCCGTATTTGTTCTTTCCACATATTTAAATTATCTGCTTTTGAAGTCGGTTTTTTATCTTTGCGTTTTTTACGATTACCTAATTTTGTATTTATTTGTTCTACCAATTGATTTATGCGGCCGTTTAATTGAATTTGCTTTTGGAAATATTCAGAGTAATATTTAATTAAAGCAGTTTCACTTGGAACTTCACCTGGAAATTCCGAAGGGGAATCCTTGAAACTACTGTCTGATATGGATTCCGATGAACTACATTCTGAATCAATTGATGCATCAGTTAGTAACTCGTCGTGAAGTGAAACTTTTAAGAACTTCTTTGGTACTAAAGTATTAAAGCTTTTCTCTGCAAATATTTCAACATTTTTAAAATTTTGAATTTTGCTTCTCCTTCTGGCATATTTCTTTGCAAGCATTTTTTAATGAATAAACTGCTCCCGAGTAACACTGAAAATATTTTTGATCGTGAAGCTAAAGCGGTGATAGTATTAATTAACATTTTTCTTTATTTTCAAAACATATTGACAGATGAACTAATTTACTTGACATTTTTACAAAAATTATTATTTAAATTACATAAATAATAATAATTAAATACTGTTAGTTTAAATTTTGATTATGTTGTCTTTAAGGAATCATTCGGAGCCGGTTTGAAAAACAAACAAAAAAAATATTGAAGAACTCTTTGAAAATTTTAATTTATTTTTATAATTTGCAGGATTATTTTATTACAAAACAACAACCCTTTAAAAACATAAGAAGAAGAAGAAGAAGAAGAAAAATGTACAATAAGATTTTATTTATTCGTATAAGTTACCTTACTTAACAAAAAGGGCAACTTTTATTATTTACAATAAACTTTACAACCTAAACCAAAGAAAATCATACTAATAAACAAGTAGACTTAAAATAAAAATGAGTATTAGCACATTGCCTTCGGACCTCGTACAAGATGCAGCACATAACTTAAACAAAATCATTGAGTTCCTATTATTAATTATTATACTAGAATCAACAAATTAGATATAAATATTTACAACAATTTGCAATGAACCAACTTCGAAGTTACCTATTTAATTTCAAACACGCCGAAACTGCAAATTGTTCATATGCTATTAAATTAAACACCAAATATGAGCAGAAAAGAAGGCACACGATGATGGGAAGTGAAGAACTAGAAGAAGTGATAAACTGTTGAACATTAAAAACAATTCGAAGAGGAGGCCGACATTAGGAGGTCATTGTAATCGTTCTCGAACTCTTTTAATCACAAAAGTCTGCAGGCATTCTTCAGCACGTTACGTTTCTTTTTATGCTGCTTGCCGGGACGAAGAATGATCGTTCCATTGTGGTGATGACCGTTTTTACTAAGACTAGGACTAAAGGCACCTGCAACCCACGCATTTATAGAAAACACGACAAACAAACAAAAAACTTTACGAGCAATTTGATTTGATGCGACGTACTTATAGTGACTGGATGATGATGGCGTCCGTTAGAGAGTGAATAGTAATCTTCTCGCGGCTCGCGCATTTCGGCCAAACATCTCATCGCTAAGTGCCGGAAAACGGCAGCGACGTTTACGTCTTCCTTCACGGACGTTCGCAGGATGCGACAGCCCAAGGCACGAGCTAGCAGGTCGGCTTCTTCACTGCAAAATGCATTCAATTTTTTTTTGAAAAATTAAAAAAAATCAAATAAAACTAAAGAAAAACCAAATAAAGAAAAAAAACTTACGGATTGACGACACTCTGATCCATCAAGTCAATTTTATTTTGAACTATCACAGTCGGTATTTCGCCGCATTCGTTCTCCACCTGAAGCAATCAAACGGAGAGAGCAAATTAATCGGAAGGAAGGAAAGGGCAAAACAGTCGTTTCTTGTAAGTGGAGAAAATAAAATAAAATAATAAGTAGAATTGTGCTATGTGTGTGCCAGAAACAAACAAAACATCTATTAAGTTGATTACATTCGACGAGTTTCTAATTACGGTCATTATTAATAAGCGTACGTGGGCTCTGTTTGACTGACGGATGAGTAAATTGGTTGTGGATGGTCAGCAATGGGCATCGTCACGCCAATGTGCAATTGTATTCTTTAGCCAAACAATCGCTTCTCTAAGAACCGCCTCATTACTAATTCCATTTGAATAATTTGTTGTTTCTCAGGTAATTAGTCAATTTTCGTGGTTTTGCTTTTCAGGAAGTAATATTCTTAGATTTTTCCCGAAGATAAATGCTAAGAAAAAATGTTTGTTTATATTTTAAAATTTAATTAATTAAAAGTTTAAATTAAAAATTACAATTACAAACAAACAAAAAAAAATTAAAAATTTCTATTTTTATTAAATTATAGGTGTTGAAAAATTTAAATTTTAATTGCAGGGTTTAAATTTTTTTTTAGAAACAACAGGAAATCCCCAATTTAAAATTCTATACTACAATTAATACTTTATGCTTTTAATTATTCGGTAATTCTGTTCGGTAAGCTAATTAAAATGGGAAAGCTGTTTTAATTCCTTTAAATTAAATACTTGAAACAGATTTACAATAAGATGTAATTAAAATTTTCTAATATTTCCTAAATTATAACATTAAAATCAGAAAGAAACTTTTAAAACTTTTTTACTTTATTAAATTTTTTACTTAATTTTTTGAATTATTAAAGGCTGAATTATCAGAACTGGAAGTGATTGAATGCAAAGCCGCTAATTAACGCAAAAATAATATAGCAAATAAAAGCTTATGGATGCTGCAGAAGTGGTAGGAAAGTATTTATTGCTTGCATGTTCTTTTAGTGTGTAAGTGCGGAATGAGTCCTGTTATTTTTACCTTGAGTTTCCAAGAATGAGCAGCCTCGAAGGAGTCTCGATCAGTGGTCGAAAATGCCAAGACGCAAGCTTGCGCGCCTCTGTAATAAGCCTTCGTAATTGCATCGAATTCCTCTTGTCCTGCAGTGTCCCACAACATCAGCCGCACTTCCTCTCCATCGACTCTGCAAAAATGCAAAATTATTTTATTATCTACTATACATTTTACATTATTATAGTAAAATCTAATTCAATTTCAAAATGTATTATTGCAAATTGCCAATATAAAATAGAAAGCCGCTTTTATTGTTCAGTTAAATTTAAATATCTAAATTATGAAAATAATTAAGATTATTATATAAAATTATGTTAATTTATTTCGATTGTAAAGTTAATTACATATTTGTATGCTTAATTTCACACTAACCGTTTCTATTTGCGGGCAATTTTTACAAAGGACGCGCCTAACATCTGCACAAAGTTAATTTCCACTTGCAATTATTAACATATTGATATAATTGAATAGGAAATAACTTTCTCAATAGAAGTTATCTTTTAATAAAGATAATATATGAGTGTGCAGTTTGCGTTTTACCATTTTTACTTTAAAACAGTTCCGTGAACTGGAAAACAATAGAGAAATCGAGTGTGAAAAGTGTTTTTCTTGTGCTCCAACTAAGATCTAAGAATTTAAAGTTATTCAACATTAATTTTGCAATTATTTCTAATATTTTATAAAAGAAAAAAGAAAAGATTTTTTTTAAACTACTGTAATTTTTAATTGTCATTTTTGAAAATTTACAGCTGAATTAATAAAATAACATTTAACGGGATTAATTTTTGGATCATAAAAGTACAGTTCTTATTTCGCATCGATCGTTTGCGTTAATTTTTATGGGTCCAACGACTGCTGACCGAAAATCTGGAGCAATTAGAGCACAAGCCGATGTGTACATTATATTAAATCAATTACTGCAAACTTGTAAAGTAACCGTTTTTAATTTTAGATCCTCTATACTGGAAATCTAGAACACGTTTTAATTTCACCATAATCACCAAAGTGAGCAATTTCTAAGCGCTTAACATTGCTTAATTTTAAGCATCAATTAATTAAACTTGTACATTATTAATTAAGTAATTTATGAAGATTTATTCAGCAACGATATGAAAAATATTTAATTTAATGCTATAAAGTTTGTAAAATTATACGCAAAAATTTTGTAAAATTATTCGAAAAAAATTATGTAAAAACAAAATTAAATAAAGAAGATTTTTAAATTATATTAAATAAAAAAAAATACAATGAAATAATTAACTTAAGAAATTGTAGAAACAAACAAGAAATATATTTTTAAAAGAAATTACAAACAAACAAAAGCAAATAAAAACTTATGATTCGCATGCTTCATATAATCACATATTCCATGCGCATACGTGTACGTTTTAATTACATTAATTAACTTTCTTAGCCGGATCGGAGTGTGTGTATAATTAGGAAAAGCGCATCCAACACAAATGTCACTGTTTAAAACCGTTCCGCCATTTTATTGCTCATTTACATTTCGTATGGCGGAGAGAAGAAAAAAAAAAAAAAGAAAAAAGAAAAAGCGAACAAAACAGAAGCATTACTTTTCAACCAAGATCTCGTTTAACAGGTTATAAATCTTTAATAATGATTTAATTAAGACTAATTTCCATCGATGCCTCAATGCTACTTCTAATTAGACATTCCTTCGCTAATATTATTGAAAAAAAAAACCTTTTTTTCTGTCATTTCTTAAAATAAGTACTTAAAAGAAGTAACACTTACTCAATCTGTCGTTCGAGAAAGTCAACACCGATGGTTTTCTTATAGTCCTTTGTAAAAGTTCCTCTGCAGTACCTTTGAATCATACTAGATTTTCCTACGCCTCCATTGCCCACAATAACCACCTGGAAAAACAAACAAACAAGCCAATGACGGAATTCCTCCTTGGCCCCACAAGTGTGCCGAAGAGGATAAAAGAGTAGAGAGAGCGTGTGGGTCGTAAGATGATAAATCTATAGGTGTGGAATGTCTTGTAAATACAAAAATACAAGACAGGCAAATGAACCGGCCTAATGCGTAATTAATTGCAAATTGAATGCGGACAACAACGAGATTTATGCGCACCTTGAGGGCTACCTCCAGTTCCTCTTCCCGCATGATTTTAGGCCCAGCGGCCGTAGAGTCCTTCTAAGTAAGGGCTCATCGGCGGTGTTGTTCCACGAAGAAATGGCGCATTGCACTGTAACAACAACAAAAACCATATTTGCAATTAATCACTGTTTCCTTCAAGTTTCTACTAGTTTACTAGTAGTTTAGAAAAAAAAAACTCAAAAAATTTAGAATAAATGCACAACCAATGGTTACCCGGCGCCTTCACATTAGGAATTCATTTTTGCTTATTTTTCTTAACAAAAAACATAAAAATTAATAATTGCATTTTATTACAAATATGAAAACTTATTTAATACCATCAAAAAAGTAAATATTAAATAAGTGAATGATGTCCTTTAAGGATTCGTGTTTAGGTAATGACGGAAACCATTTGAGACTAATTAGAAAGTAATAAATGTTTTTCCAATAACGCTTCTCTTGTTCTGTCTAGATGAGTAAACAAACAAGGAAAAAAATAAACGAAAAAAAAAAATCAATTATGCCTGAGCAGTATAACGAAGCAGAAGAACACTC
Source organism: Holobus sp. GC000080 (assembly GCA_030556065.1). Taxonomy (NCBI): domain Eukaryota; kingdom Metazoa; phylum Arthropoda; class Insecta; order Coleoptera; family Staphylinidae; genus Holobus; species Holobus sp. GC000080. The sequence continues at coordinate 6,071 of JASKGO010007528.1, read as the reverse complement.
AAGCATGTTGTTTTTTATTCCTTTTATTCCTAAAGAGGACTTTTTATTACAATGCGGCAGTTCATCTACCTTTTCGCCCACAACTCGAGAACCGTACTTTCCTGCATAATTAATCTTATATAAACAATAAACACCTAACAAGCACCCATCTTCTGCGCGCTATAACAATATTTATTCGCAACTGGAGACGACGGATGATTACGACATGAGAACGATCCGAAGAATGCGACGTTCTTGCAAATATAAAATTTTCAAGAAACCAGAAGCAATGGCAGCAAACAAGAGGAAAATACGGAAAATATAGTGCGTTACGTACGTGTGACAGATGGTGAAGGAAATTGCGTTCTGAATTTATTATTGCCCGTAATTGTAATTAATTTCGCTGCATTCGCTGCAAATAAACGCCCTGATTTAATGGAATTACATTCATGCAGGATTTTTTTCAGAAAATACAGAAATGCGTATAGGTATAATATATAAATAAATAAATAAGCGAGACTTAACGGTCTTTTCAGCCGCTTCCAGTGCAGTTTCTCTTGTAAAGGTAACATTTGCATGAATATTTTACTGTTTAATTAAGCCACTCTGCGTATTTTATTATATAATCAGCAATAAGTTTACTCAGCGGAGGCTGAGAAAAGTCGATCGGATTTCTTTCAAGTGGACTGCTTTCGGTAACGGCAGTTCGTTACGTTTTTAATTAGTTTCGATTTTATTCCGAAAACCTGCTTTCTGTTTTATTTATTGTTCACTTTAGAATATATTTTTTTTATCTTAAAAACTTTAAGTGTTTAAGTTTCGAAGAGTTTTCTATGTTTTTTTTTTTTGTTTGAGTAGCACTTATTTAGTAATTTGAAGTTGTTAATGGTAAGAGGACAAAAAAAAGTTGTTTTAAAATTAAATTAAATTAACAATGAAAAAAAATATTAAAAGTTATTAGTTAAATTCTTGGTTCAATAATTAAATTTGTTACTTAGTTATGAAACTGGGTAAATTGCACTTTCAATCTATAAATTTCGTCGCGAGTCGTTAAGCTTTGAAAGGACGTTAAGAAAATGCAATTAATTCGCTTATTATCCTTGAAATGCATAAAGTTTCAAACTTTCGTTTTCGGTTATGTAAATTTTTGCTTTTTTAGTTAATTAAAAGTTCCATAAATAAATTCAAAATTTAAATTAGAGAATTCTAATTCTAATTATTAGAGATTTCTAATAAAATATAAAAATTCTAAAAAAAAATACTTTTTTTTTTGTAAATAAGTAACAAATTTTAAGACTTAAAAAGTTAATTTCAAGTAAAACAGAACTTGAAATATGTAAATTAAATAGGTTGCCTTCAGTTCAGTTGTACTTAATGTCAAATAATGGACTTTAATGATACGTAGAAACCAAATTTCAAATATAAATTGGAGTAATAAATTTCCTTAAATAAATACAAATATACAAGGACTTTTCTCATCATTAACTTCAACAAAATAATTCTTAAAAAAAAAATTAAACAAAAACAAACTGCTTTAAAATGGAATATAAAAATTTTAAATTGCCATTGTGCAATGATGAGAAATTTATGTGAGTTTCAATGACCAATGATTTTAACTGTTAAGTAAAATAATTTCAAATCCTGTATATTCAATTTAAGGTCCAGTTTACAGAAACGGTTGTGTAAGACTGCATGTAAGAGATATTTGCATACACGTCTTTTATAAATCAGGTCGCCGGAAATAGACGTTGTTTAATGACTTTTATATGCAGCGATCAAAAAGAAGCAAAACTACAAACACGCACAGTGATTGACACTACATGTAGAAATGTAGAAAACTAGAAAGAAACACTCAAAGAAATTATACTTTTTTCTGTTCCTTGAAGATTTTTCACACGTTCGAATAAATCAAATTGACTTTAATGGTACAGTTTAAGGCTATTTGTCCTTTCTTTTTTATTTATCTTTTATTTTTTTATCCTTTATAAAGAAAACCGATGATTTTTTAAAATTTAATTTGTGTAATTTTGTTTATAAGGAATCGCTTTAAAAGGATTACTATTAATTTTATAAATTGCGAAAAAAAAAAATTTGCAGTTCTTAGATTCAAATGAAATTTGAAATTTACACTAAAATAGTTACTATTGTTTTTTTTGGGAGCTTTTCCAGTATTTTTATTAACAAAAAACTGTATTGGTTTTATTTCTCCATGGAAGCGACGATTTTAATATTTTATCTACAAACAAATCAAAAAATTACATGAAAGAAAAAACATGTTACTAATTGATACACGAAAAATATCGGTTACAAGAAAAGAACCACACCTCCAACACACACATTTATTAATAAATTCCGATAAATTTTGGTGAATGAACCCCGGAGGACATGAAAAATCAATAGCCTGAGGTTAAGAGATCTATTCGAATACATTATCGGAGGTGTGTGAAAAACTATATTATAAATCATCTTTCCACATTACTTGTTACTTGGTACTTACTAATCAACACCTTGTTAAAAATAAAAAAACAATATCGATTGAGAATATTAAGCAAATGAAATTTATTTTTTATCTTATTTCAATATTTCAACCTACTATTGGGAAATATATTTTCCATCTAGATTAGCATTAGCTTTATCGAAATCGAATAAAAGCTCTGTGCTTTAAGCTTATATAGTTCATTGACTTGGTATTTTTAGGATTTTATTTACGTTCGCCTTTTTAGTTAATGGCCGATAACTCTTTTATTTTTTAGTTTTTTTTTTTTTTGGTAAGCGCAATGAAAGATTTCATTTACACTTGAAAAATATGATAAACATAAAAATGCAGTAAAAAATATTAATGTTTCGGCCGTCAAATGAAAAAATAAATCTCACTGAAATTTCATATTGTGTTAAATGTATTTTTAAATTTTGTTTTGCATAAATTTATTGTTTTTTCTTTTATAAATGTATTTGTTAAAAAAAAATAGTAAATTTGCTATGAACTTTGTATTTTTAGTAATTTAATACAGCAGTAAATTTTTTTTTTAGTAGAAAACAACATTACAATGAAACAAAAGTATTGTTTTATAACAAAAAACAAATACAATTGTTATTATTATTATTATATTAAATTACAAGAATTAAATGCGGATTATTTTTTGTTTTGTTTGAAAAACAAGTTAATTTAGAGAGAATAGTAAAGAGAGTTTTCTTAAAGAATTTCCAGATTTTCCAAATTTATCAATTTTGGCATCCCCAATTCAAAAATTATTTCTTTTATTATTTATTATTTTTTGAAATTTCTTTAAATGACCTTTTTTTATAAAAATTTCAAAAAAAAAATTGAAGACACCAATAAAATACCATTTAAACACTTCTTCGTTTTATCATTTAAAGATTTTGATAGTTGATAATTATAAAATTAATAAAGACAACAAAATACATATATTGAATAATAATTCATAAACAATTCGCATTACTACAAGAATTTTCCTTTAATCATAACACTTGATATTTATTATTGTTAACGAAACCGATATTTGTATTTCAAATTACTCGTACTTACAACTATTGCAACATTTTCTCTCTGTTGTTCGAAACGAAGAAATACATTTATAACTTATTACCCATTGTCCTACAATATACATTTAATGTGTATTTTTTTGCAATGGGCATTATTAAACAAATGCTCAACATTTGAATAGAATGGAATAGTTTTGAAGCACTCTGAAAGTTTATGCCAGTAATTATAGTACTCAGTTATTCGTAGGTAGGCAGGTAGGTATAAATTGTATTAAAAAAAAAAACGTGTGATGATAATTGCGAAAAAAAAAAGTTTAGGAGAAAGGATACAGAATAGATTAACAATGAGGATTCACATCAGAAGAAATGATCATTTTTCACTAGCAGAGACTCCCAGAGAAGAATAACAGGTGATGTTCGATAATGTCTTCTCAAAGGTTGAAGGCTATCGAATGTACCTACAATGTACAAGAGACGTAGCCGCAATTGAGCTTTACAGTTGTTACAGCGGTATTAAAGTGACAAATTCGATGCAATTTGTAAAGGTAATCTCCATTCTCAATTCACTTGTCTCCTAAACTGCTGTTTAAGTTATCATTCAACATTAATAACTTTATTTGCCACCTATTCCTTTGAATTTAATTTAAAAAAAAATGTAAAGAAATGAAAATGAAACAAATTTAAGAAAAAAAATTTTACGTTGCAAAGATTAATTAAGAAACATTTGATCATCTATCATAAAGTTAAAAGATATAAACGACAAAAGCAATTAGAAAAGCAATAAATTTCACAGTGATGAACACAGTTTCTTTTTCGGCATAATTAAATTTATTACTTATTATTTATTGCTTAAATGATTATTAGAACGGACTTGAAAACACCATAAGTCACGTTTATGTAAACTGGAAGAGCATAAAGAAAAGTTATTATTGTAATATTTACGTATATGATGGGATTTTAATGATATACGTCCGACTTATTTCTTTTTTTCTTCTTTCTTTCTTTATTTCATTGTGCGTTTCTGGTAAAGTTTGCTGTTTGTTGTATTTATCTGATCGCGGTCTTTCTTGCAAGCGCTCAGAAGCAATAAGAAACCAGCAGGATTCGAAGAAACCTTCGAAGTAAAACAACAAAAAGTTATGTTTCTTTTATGTACCGTCGAAAATTTAACATTGTTTTGTTGTGCTTTTATTTTTAGGGCTGTTTAGATCTCAAAACACGAAAACTTTGTTTGTACAGAAAACACTTTATTATTCATTTTCGCTTCATTAATATTTCGGCGAAGTTGTTTTATGAGACATAATAAGTTATTTATATTCCACGAAATAGCAATTTTTCTTATGCATCAGAAGAAAATTTTTTTTTGGTTTTTGGTAAAAAAAAAAAGAATAAATAAAATTGAATTATCAACATCAGATTTACAAGATTAACAAAACGAAAAGCAATTTTTACTACTTCTGGTTATGATCGTTGTGAGTAACTGTCTAGGAATTTTAAGTACTCATAAAATTCACATTGCACAGCCTTATCGGTTACCACTGAAAAGGAAAACTTAAAGTAAAAAGCAAAGACTGCGATTGGGATATATGTAATGCCTGTATTAATATTAGGTATTAAAACATTCGAAATGAAAAAGAAGCGCATGTGGTATCTGGTATTTATGGATTCACTGAGTACTTGGTAGTTGTAGTACTTCTTCGTTTCTTTTCTTGCTACCATACTGAAGAGAGTCTCTGAATTGTATGGTATAGAGACTATAGACTGTATAAAGTACCAGATTCCGTTCGATGGACAGTACGAGTTCCAAGTTCCACAACTTATAAGTATGTGATCTGTGTGTTCTGTAGGCATAAGAAGGACTCAAAGAGATGTAATAAGTACACAGGTCAGTAACCGTTTTGCCCAAGGTCGCTGATACCATTCAATGCTTATCGAACGCTCTTCAGCTGGTAAGCCACCAGATAATGCGCGAAGAATTTTCAATTACCACCGATAGACTTATAGTGGCCGCTTCTTCTCTATTCTCTTGCTCTGAATGCAACAATGATAACGAGCTACGGTAATGGCTACTTTGCATTTAAAAAGCAATTAATTTTCAACTGGAGTGGAGGAATGCTCTTTTGTTGCACTTTTAAATGCATTTTTACATTTGGTGTAATTGCAAACTATGTTTCAAGCTTCATAAAATTCCTACATATATTTCCTAAATATATTTTCAGAGTTTCTTAGGAAAATAAATAAATAAATGAAAAAATAAATGTAAAAAGCTTTTTTAAAAGAAACACTAAGTTACTTACTTCACAACTGGCGTTAAAATTAGTTTTTTTTTTTAATTTCAAAATATTTGAAATTTAGAATCTTAATACTTAATATTTTCTTTTTAAATTCAGTACCTCGAAAACAGAAAGATATTGAGAGATGATTTTGGTAGGAAATTGGAGTGATTTTAAAAAGCTACAAGGAAGAAAAGATGTACGGGGCTGACCTCGAAATACCAGTGCCCGTACAGATAGAGGGTTGTCTGAGAGTAGACTGGGGGTATTTCGTGTGGTAGGAGTTATAGCCGATTGTACCCCTTGGTACGGGCT
>JASKGO010007523.1:0-18422 GCA_030556065.1 Holobus sp. GC000080 | reverse complement strand
TTCGGGATAATTCGGGAACCAGGAGCCAAATCCGATTTTTGTAAAAGGATACAAGTTGACCATAAAATTCCACCCATTTTTGCCCATTTAACCGAATCTCTATCTTTAAAACTGTAGAAGTTACCCATATGGGTTGAGAAAATGGCCACCCTGTATACGGTTGACAATAAAAAGAAATGGCAGGGATGCCCCGAAAATCGTTGCCACCCGGTATGTTAATTTAACTTTTTAAAGTTGGGCAGAATTTCACGCCCATTTTTGACCATTTACACGAATCTCTAAAAATGGCAACGGATACGTTTGAAAGAGACAAAGTATTCAATTTCCTAGTAGATATCATCAATCATGAACCGCGGGGCTCCGTACAGTTAATTCAACTTAAATTTACTGTTAAAACAGTAACGCACTGTTTATTGTTTATAATATTAGTCATTCAAATAAACTTGCAACAAGTTGGCATCGTCTTAAAAAAATGCTTGGAATATGCAAATCGCCGATGATATGCAGCTATGCAGTGACAAGCAACCGAGAACAACGTGCGTGCCGAAGTGGAAGTGGCGAAGTGAGCGGACTCGAAGTGTTTCCATTGATGTCATATTTGTACATTGTACGGTCGCATTGGGCAGATTGGGCATATTCGTCGGTTCGTCGGTATACTACTCGTTGATCAGCCATGCGCTTGAATGTCAACTGACTGTCGCTGTCGCCGTCGCCTGAACAAACCTAAACGGCCTGTGACGAGCCTCCTCTGACCATCTGAGAGAGCTCTGAGTACGCTTGATTCGGGGGCGCCTGCGCACCCCTATGTATGTAACTGGTGTAAATATGGCTACGGGTGAAGATGCACGTAAACAAGTTTTTAACACGACAAAAGATGCGACGATGTGCCCAGATGTAAACTTGAGTCAGATATATAAGGTGACCGCTATTAGCGAATTGTGCTGAAATTTGCATTGCCAATGCGTGCGTGTGCATGGTGCCGATGAGAACGGTTCGGAATCACGATTTGTTTTGGCATGGCGGCCATGTTATCGTAGAAATTTACTGGTCCGAAAAATAATAACGCGTTAATAATAAGTTTTCCGAGTCCGAGAGTCGTCCGGTGCCATTCGGATCGCTCAGCGTAACTCGATTCGTCGACTCCGCTGCGTTCCTCTCGGCGTTCAGTGTGTGTCGACCGCAATGATTCAGTGTCGTTTCTTTCTCTGCTCTCGGTCTTGAGCCTGTTTGTAGGACCAGCCTAGTTATATTTGCTCCCCGTATACCGTAAAAGTTGCCGCAACAGTTTTGCTTGATTTCTTTAAAAAAGTCTCTTTGTTACCTAGTCAGGATGAGTGACCACTTGCCAAAGAATCGACCTACATACCCTTTTAAAGCACGTACATTTTATTTTCTTTGTTATGGTTTACATGTTCTCTATTAATGCACGGCTTGTTTGTTGTAATTATCAATTGATCCACGTTACGAATTTGATTGTTATTACTGCACCCCTTCATCATATTCCTTACTTGTTGCTGGCTAAAGATCTCTCGTAATATTTTAGAGTGAGTATGTACTCAGTGATCCCGAGACACCAATGGAGATTAAAGTAACAGCCCTGATAAATACGTGGAACGATTTGGCTTCATTAAAACCGTTTCCAACTAGAGACAACTTGCACACATTGGCAAAATTTCTTTTGTCGAATACCCTCAACATAGTCCTCTCTGTGACATGGATGAAATACAAAAGTAAGTTACGGTTTGCGAATAAGTGTTTTTTTTAATGCATTCATGCTGATTGAAAAATGTTTTGTAGATTTGTATCACAAGCCATTGGGAAAGATCATCGGCGATTGCATGTGCAAGTACGAACGGTTCAACGAATTCAAAATCGTCTGCAACAAATTGCTGACGTTGGTCAAATCTCCGTGGGCCAAGAAAATGATTAAAAACATGCTTAATAACTGCATAATGGAACCAACAAGGGAAGGTTAGTTAGTAGTACTACATCATGTTCTATCATCCAAGCAAACAAAAAATATTCATTTTCCTTTTTTATTTATAGAGTACAACTTTTTCGTGTTCGAGGAAAGTGCGTACATTATTTCGATGCGATTAAAGAAGCTGTGCGAGGAGGAATGCGGCGATATTGCGCTCAATTTGACGAGGTGCTATCTGAAGTGTTGCGAGTGGGCCGAGCGACAGAACCTCAGCATGTGTATATCGGACAACCAAAGGAAATTCGTATTCGACATTTACTTAGCTTTATTGTATCAGCACGACGGCGTCGTCGAAATGTCTAATTTGGTAAGTGCAGCTTCGCTATCGCGATATCAATGCGGTGCGCTTTATTGAATGGCATGGTGAATTTCAGCTGAAGACCATGGAAATAAGCGAAGGTATTGACATGGTGCACCGCTTCGCCATTAAGACGCCGTCGAAATTGTGGGAGAACAGCCTAAGAGTGGCTCAATTGTCCGGCACGATATTCCTAACGCGTTGCGTGATGGGCTCTCTGGAGGACACGTCGCAGCATCTGAACGAGCTCTTGGATATCTGGTTGCCGGTGTACGACAATGCGAGCGATCACGAGGAATTGATCAAATCACTGCGAAGGATCATGAAGAACGCCCTGACCGGGCTTCACATGTATTTATTTTTGGACAAACTTGTACTTAAGGTATCTGTCGTTGGCAATCTCGGTTTTTTTTTTTTTAATTTTCATTTCAAGTCTAGACGGATTTTTTGATTTTACCAATTCATGCTCGACATTTGTGTTCGCAGTTGGGCAGCACAATGCGGTCGTACTGTGTGGAAATATGCATTCAAGCTTTAAACACCGATCTGAACATGCTGGAAAGCGTAAAGAGCGAAGAAGATTTCGTCACGTCGGAAATGCTGTCTCAGCGCGTGGCGCTAGGATTTCTTAAACTGGCCAACTTACTCGAAGAGAACTTGAACGTGGCACGCGAATGTGTTCTCACTTCCTTTAGCGTGTACCCCACGCGTTCCTGTCTGGGAAAGATCGAAGAGATGGCCCGCGCTTCCGGATGCCACGTGCTCGATACGGGCCAGTGGAAGTGCCAGTTTCACGCGCCGCCCGATCCGAACGACGATATGCTGATAGAGTGCAAAGCCTGCGGAGACTTCGCCGCCGAAATGAAGATCAGCCGTGCGCTCAAGCAGACCGACATCGCACTGATCGAGGCGTTCCGGGAAAACGATATGGGATTGTCGAAGACCCTTTGCGATGATTTGGTGGTCATAATATTTTGCGCGAGATACCAGATGTTAAGTTGGCTACAGAATTGGAATGATTTGCACAGATTGTGCTTGATGTACTTGGCTGATCCTGTGGGCACGAAAAACCTGATTACGGAATTAAAGTTCGTCGACGTTGATTATACCCCGTACATGATCAAGAGGGAAATGGGACTGGACGTGGATGAATTCGTCGATACGGAAATGACCATGCATTTCATCGAGAAAAAAGCCAAAAAGAGAAAGCGGGTCTACGACAGCGATGAGTCGCTAAGTTCGATCGCTATGTTGGCATCGGAAAGCTGGAAGTCGGAAAATGACTCGCTGAAGGCGCTCAGGTCTTTCAGGCGAGCCATCAAAGAGAAGAACGGCGAAATTTGTGGAAGGCTGTCCGCCGAATATTCCAGCGAGCCTTCGTCGTCGTCTTCGTCGCAAAACGACGGAAGCGAAGTCGACATCAGTTCTAGTCTGAATGGTCTTTCCACGAACAACTACGAAGGCAACCTGAACGAAAGTTTCGCGGGAGGAAATTTTTCTGAGCCACCCGTTATTCATGACATTCCGAAGAGCAAGGACCTAAATAATTCTTCGGGTGCTAACGATGTTGTGGATAAATTACATCATTTGGATAACGGGGTCGATAAACGTCCACTGAAAAGTCGCAACGAGCTTAAGGCATTAGACGATAAGATAGAGATAAACAGTTTGTTGCAGACTGTAGTATTAAATTCCAATAAAAGCAATAGCGAGGTTGCAAATTGTTTCGAAATCGACGAACAGAAACCTCTTAGGAAACAAGATCTTAATTTTAATGATGACAATTGCAATGATTGCCAATGTCAGGATCAAAACGTGCCGCTGGCAGTTAAAAATAACACTTCTAGTCGAATCGATTACGATTCCTCTTGTAACTTGAGTAATTACAAACTTAAAAACTGTGTAATAGTTTTAAATAGAATAGACGAAACCGTATTAGTGAAAGAAATGGTGGCGTGTAGGAAAAGGATACGCCACAAGAGACAGCATTCCAGAATGGCCTCAAAGATCAAATCGCGGCGAAAGTCATGTGAAAACGTTGTGCAATCGCAGATGGTCAAGGGCATTGACCTTTACCACTCGAGGACTGGTATCCCGCTGCAAAACAAAAACCCTAAAGTATTGACGCCCAGCAATAACGGATTCTTAGAGGCTCTGAAGAAGGAGCTGCTGGTCAGTAGAGATAAAATGAATCCGCGCGTGATGTTGACGCGATTGGAAGACGACTGTATGAAATCTCTATTGGACAGGGTACCCGGAATTACGGATACCACTATGTTTCGGCCGGCGGAAACCGATCGCATCGTCAATGTTGTTCAGGTCGCCGGAGGACGGGCTACGTCCACCGTGCAGTCACCGAACACTCAGACGAGCACCCAAGTCAGTCCGCACATTCAACGAATCGGTCAGCCGCGCAACGATAAGTCGAGCGAGGCGGCGAACACGGATACTACAAGTGCTACAAATACCAAATCTTCCGCGAATTCCTATACCATATCGAAACCCACGACGACGCAATCATCAACGTTAATCAACATACTATCTCAGCAAATCATCAGACCGACGAATAGCAATAATAACAAACCGAGAAGCGGACCTGTAATTAATATTATTAGCCAGCAGACCATCAAATCGGCCGATACGGCCACCAGTTGTGCGACGAAAGCGATCTCCACGACGGTTACTAACAGTGACTCGCAGGTAAAACGAAATGTGAGCAATCATTCAACATGGATGACCAGGTGACTTACTCGATCTGCTTTTATGTTTCAGAATGTAAATACAAGAATCGTCGCCACCAGCAGCGAACAGCAGCAAATCTTAAACCAAATTGTCAGTCCCAATAGATCGGGGGGCGCATTGAAAACAGTTGTCGGTATGTCGAATTCCGAACCTGGTCGAATTGTCCAATTTATCTGTAAATCCACAGATGGTAAATTAATTCCGGTTACGTCATTTCCATCAAATAGGCTTGTTAAAGTTACACCAACCACTCAGGTTCCTTCCGAGAGCAATATCGATGAATTTGCTAAAATAATTCAAAACAAAAAGACTGAATCGGAAATTTCGGAAACCCTTCCCAAATTCCAACAAGCTTTCGGTAAGTCCGTGTATCAGAATAATGTGGACAGTACTAACCAAACTACTACGACTACCACTACTACCACTACTACTACTACTACTTCTTCTACCACTAACCCGACTAACAATATTGATAACGATAAGAACAAAATTCAAGTAAACCAAATTAAGAATAACACCGCGACCACCATCAATGTGCAACCTATTCAAGGGGGAGTCATTTACACGCGACAGATGCCGGTCGGACAAACCATCAATCTGATTCCTCAGAGCAGAGGACAGGTTTTCCGTATCGCCACCACCAACCCGGAGCAAATATCTCTAGTCAAGGATACCGTGATCCACAGTAAAATGAGCGCACTTTTAGCGGCCGCGTTGCAAGGCAAACCCAAGACGGTCGAGGTGACGTCGGACGATAATGCCGTTTGCGAGACGACCACTTCGACGACTACCGGGACCGGCACCAGGGTGCACATAGCCAGACCGGCTTTGCTGCAGAATGCACGCATCGTAAAGCCCGTTCTGCAGATACCGTCGAACGTAATCAGAAACATGTCGCAACCGAATCTCAGCAGTACAACTTTGGAGCAGCTGAGGGAGTTCGATATGGTTTACAAGCAAGTGAAGGAACGAAGTAGTAGTACCCCGGCCGATACCAGTGCCAGCTCCGAGGGAGAGTCCTCTCCGCAGAAAATCAGCGTGACCTATTTGAATCAGGGGCAGAAGGTCAATTGCGCTCCGGTCGTAGTGGTTAGTAGTTACAACAACATTCAGACGGCCGCGTCTCCTTTGAGCGTTACCTCGCAAGGTAGCTCGAGTCCTAGCGTTACTCCGGCGCCCACTCCTACTCCAGTGCTTCCCAAAGTAGCTAGCAAAAACTCGAAGGGCAAGTCGGTGAAGAATGCCGCGATGCACGCTTCGAAGAGTTCGCCCATACCGAAGCCGCAACAGAAACCGCAAGAAGACGAACACACGACTCAGAGGATTTTCGATATATTGGCCGAGTACGCGGAACAGCTTAGGAACTCGCCCGACCTGAACAATAAGCCCGCTCCCCGTCGCAGATCGAACCCGCCGTCGAATCCCAGTCAGAGTTCGAAGAGAAAGAAGAGCTCGACGTCGAAGAAAAGCGGCCAAAGTAATTCGATTTCGAGCGAGGCGGACATCGACGATCCTCGGACGGTGGGTAGCGAAGACAGCTCCTGCGGGATCGTGCAATTGTCGATGCAAGAGGAGGATCAAACTCCGACCACTGCCAGTACGTCTGAATCCAATGATTCTACAAATCACGTAACATCTAGGCAGCAATTAATATTAGCCGATTCATCTCACAGTCAGACTAGGAATTTAATAATTGCCGATTCGAGTGTCGGGGAAGCGCTTAAAATGCCTAACACCGCTGTGCTTGTCCCCGGTAACTACATAATGCCGGTTTCGATGGTTAAGGGTGGTCAGCAAATAGCTGTTGTGTCCGGTGGTAGTAAAATCTTGGCTACTGTGCCCGCTCGCTCTGGTCCTAACATGCTTCTGTTCCAAAGCTTTCTAAATCAAAACCGCAAAGTCGCTAACGTACCTTCTGTCAAATACTCTACAATTCAACCGATTTCCGGCATTTCCTCACAAACTTTAACTGGTGTTAGTGCACAGCCCCCGGTAATTCTGCCGCCGCCTTCACATGGTATCAGTACGGTCACGTTGGGTCAACCCATTGCCATTAAAAAAATCGACGACGCCGAAAGGGTGAACACGGAATTATTATTGACCATTTCACAATCTAGAGATCAGAACTGCACAACCGTTGAAGATGCACCGCAACCGGATAGCAGCACCAGCGTGAAGATCGAATCGGACATTGACGAAAACACTGCCATGTCGGAGAACTCGTCGGAAAAGCAGTTCGCATCGCAAATCGCCGCCACCAACTCGAACGCAACTCCGGTGATAGCCCAAAATATTAAGGACGAAATCAAAGATGAGGAACCGCCAGAAAATAAATTCAAAGTCGATATGATACCACTCGAAATCAAAGAAGGTACCATTTTTCCATAGATTGCAATCTGTGCTTTTGTTTACTATCCTTTATGTACTTTAAATGTATATATGTCATATACTATTTATATATAACATGAATATATAATTATGTTTTTATTTAGAACCGAAAAATGAGGAGCGCGTACAGTCTGTACTGGTAGTTGCGGGGACATCCAACGGACCCATGCTATCGAACAGTCCGCCGGAATTTAAGAGTGGTGAATGCACTAATTCCAACGAACAACAAAAGGACGAGTTTGTACGGAACGGAGGGAAGGTAGGCAGACAATCTAACGTTTTTTTTTTCTCTTTTCTTCTTCTTTATGATATGCATTGTAGAAGACGGAAAAGGGACAAAATGCGAACGCAGTGTACTGCGTGCAGGCCAAGGTGAAGAAACCGAGTTCGGTAACCGGTATGCGCATGGACAAAGAGGTCCAGCAGATTTGCATGCAGCGGCGTCAAGCGGCCATCGAAAGGGAGCTTCGACTGCAGAAATCGCTGTCGGAAGAGTGCGAGGACTTGGGAGTGGACGAGCCAAGCACGAGTGACCTTTTTCCCGAAGCGCTGCTCTTCGACGCGAACAATTCGCCCAGCTTCGATCAGACGTCGCAGGACAATTCGAAACGTTCCTCCATGCTGTCGGCGCAGTTATCCGAAAAGGAGGACAACAAATTATCGCTTTTCTCCGAAGAGGATTTCATATTCGAGGCGGGCCAGTACGGGCACGACGAGAACCAGCTGTGCTACGAAGAAGTCGTCGACTCGCGCATCCTTTCCAACGGACAAGGAGGCAATCAACGCGAAGATTCGACGCTTCTGCAAACGTGCACGTCCATGTCGGACGTGACTTTGAGTTCGCCGACGTCGCCGGACGCGTTTCACTCGAACGCGCCGCTTCCACTGAATAAATACATGCATAAATATGCGAACAAGAAGAAAAGCGAGAAGCCGAAACCGGCCGAGAATTGGTCGGGAGAGGTGTCCAGCTCCGAGGACACCACCGGAAGTTTGGAGCTGCCGAGCGAGAATTGCGCGAAGCAACAGAAGACGGTGGAGACGGACGATGATGAGGACGAGTTGAGTGAGGGATCGTTCAAAGTGGTTCGCTTGGCCATTTCGAAGACATCTTGCGACGAGATCCACTGCACGGCAGAACACAATTCCGACGACTGTTCGATGAGCGGACGCGGAGCGCGCAAGACAATTAAAAAGAAGTGTTCCTGTTGCAACGGTGCCGAGGACAGCAATTCCATTTCGCGCAAACGACCCTCTTCTACACATCAGCATACAAACAGCCCGCACAAAAAGGCCTTCCCTAACAAAAAGAGATAGTGTGTGGTGAGATTCGATAGTTTAAATATATTCTTATAATTCTGAATGTACTTTTTTCATTTATTCATGTTTAATTAACTAACTATATAGTTAATACAATGATATAATTAATTGATAAGAGAATGCACTTTAGTACAAAGAAAACCATTTTTAAAGAAAGCGTATCAAAACCTACTACAAATAATGAGACCCAGTCGTTTGCAGAATATTTCCGTCTCTATTTCTCTCGTACCACCGGAATATCGTGCAAGTTTTTAACGAGTACTTTTTTAATCAAGCATGGAATTTTATTTATAGGCAAAATGAATTAAGAAAAAAGTACCTCTTGTATTATACTATTATATAGAATGAAAGATAGCTAAAAGAAAATGACACTTTGTAAAGTACAATAATTTACAAGGTTGCAGAATCGATGTGCAGATTTGTCGATGTAAATATTATAAAGTTACAAAAAATATTGTTTTGCGAAACTCTAATAAGGCAAGAAAGTGTAATTAAAGTTGTATTTTTATTGAAGAATGGGCTTCAATCGCATAATGCGCCATAATTTATTTGCACGAAATAATGCAAAATTTACACAATTCACTTTCCGTTCGTCGTTTTCTCTATCTCAACAATGGTTGCGATTCTGATTGATTGATCGAACGACATTAATAAACGATTATTTAGAAATTCAATCGTTCCGTATAGAAGCCCAGAAGATCAAACCATTCCGTATTATTATTTTATTGTTCTCATGTAAATTAAAATCTATCTAGCAATAATACTTATAATGACATGTCAGTATTTTTTGTTTGTTTTTTCGAATAAGTAATTGTAGTACAATAAGAAGCGTAACTTAAGAGTTTCAATTGTATAAATTACGCAATTCCAGTATTTAGAAATGTTTTTGTTTCTTATTTTTTATAAACTTGTTGTCGCATAGCAATTTACATTGTTTAGAACTAACTTAATTTTATTATTACTATTATTGTTTAGTGGTTTTTAGGAAAATTCAAAGCGTGTTTTTGTGGTCTTTTAACGGTGCCAAATTTTAGCTTTGGTGTTTCGTTTAACTGATATTTAAAACCATACTATACAACAAATATTGTACATAAACAAATATATAGCGCGATATGTTTTTTGATATATACCACAGGCAAAGATGTGAGATACATATTAAAAAAAAAAAAATGAGAATAATTGAATTTCATCCCGACTAATTTCATTTTCGATTATACGGCGTCGAAGCAAAACAAGTAAACCGAAAACTATATTTATGCTTTTTCACGAAATAAATTCCATTAAATGTACTGTAAAAGACTTTGTTCTGTGAACTAAAGACGTTGTTTCATTCTTTTTTATTTTTATTTTTTTCGTTTTTTCATATTGAATATTTTCATTAGAAATTCATTTATAGTTTGATGTCATTGCCCCTGGAAAATTTTAAAAGTAATAAATTTACTAGCAAATATAATATTCTGTTTCATTTTCAATTGTCCATTGGACGCACTTTTTAGTTAAGTATTGTCGACATTTTATTTTTGAACCCATGACCTAGGTCACGAGCCGTAAATTATCTGCTCCAAATTTGCAACGATTAGAAATGAGTAACTTTTCTGCGAATTTTGATATGCGATGTGTCTCGACGAAACGCCCCAAATGGCGGCCAATTAAAAATTAATCGTGAAATGATCGCGTGGACTGAAAAAAATCGATGATACTGCGCGGTCCAACACATTGCTCCTTTCGCAGCGTGTCATTTATAACAATTAAAGCATCCTTCGTTCTATCACTTTTTAAATTGGAAAAATGTAAACTATTTAGAATTCATATTCGTCGATTTTTTAGGTTGCGCGGTGCCGCGGCTGGCGACCGCTCGATCCATTTGGAATGTGATTATGTCACTGCTATACTATCCTAAAAAAAAAAAAAAACAAGTTTTGACGTCGAATTAAGAATTACTTTGTTTAGAAATACTGAATACTCTATTTTTCATTGAAGCAAAGGCGTTTCGAATGCTTTGCGAATATGGTTTTCCATTGCGAGCGGCGCTACGCAAGCAAATCGGAAAATCCGTCATGATTTCATCCTCAGTCGCGTTTTCCAGTTTCATCAAGATCAAAGCAGTTGAATACCTTTCGAAAAGATAACTCCAAGGATTTCGCTCGCCTTATTTTTATGATTTTGTTGCGCAATGAAAAAAAATATAATTGTTTATTATGTACACAGTTTCTTTATCAGTCGTTAGATAGGACATCATTAGAATATCGAAACGCGTTTTTAAACTAAACAACCTTATCATATTAGATATTGTCTAAAAAAAAAGTTCTCGTTGATCATTAACAAAAAAAATATATATTAAGTTCTGGGTAACTTAGAATTAGAAATAAATATTTATGGGCAAGAACGCAAATATTAACTAGAATTAACAGCCTCCACTTAGCGAATCTTACTTTAAAACTAACTATTAAGTTAATGGAATACGTAATTTACAATCACAAAAGAGCGATACATTGTAAATATTAGAATTATACAGGGTGTCCCAGCGAAAAGCATCCAGTGGGAATAACATGAAAACCACTCAATTTAAGAAAATTCCCTGAGACAGGTCAATTTTCGTTGTTAGGGGGACATCTTTTGGAATATTTCGTTATGGTGCCACAGTCACCCCCTAACCCCCACGGCCCCCACTAAAAAATCTTAAATAGCATGAGGGGTCGAGTGACCCCTCATTTTGAAGAGAATATTTTTTACAATATTTTAGTGAAGACCGCATTTAAATCAATTCAATAGTTTTGTTGTAATTCATTAATGAAATTGAAAAACATTGCCCATTTCCACTTACAGTATTTATGTCTCCATGGTTACGCAATTATTATTGTGATCTAAAAACAAGTGGAAATGGGCTATGATTATCAATTTAAATTATTAATTACAACAAAACTATTGATTCGATTTAAATGCGGTTTTCACTAAAATATTGAATAAAATATTCTCTTTAAAATGAGGGGTCACTCGACCCCTCGTACCATTTACGATTTTTAGTGGGGGACAGTGGGAGGGCAGGGGGTGACAGTTGCGTCATAGCGAAATATTAAAAAGTAGTCCCCCTAACAACAAAAATTGACCTGTCTCAGGGATTTTCTTAAAACGACTAGATTGCATGTTATTCCCACTGGATACTTTTCGTTGGGACACCCTGTATGTAGGCAAGTCGTTCTTCAATCCTTGGTAATAGAGGTATAATATGTTTAGATTAGAGAATTTATACCAAAATCAAATGTTGGCAGCATTTCAGCGTTGGTTGCACCTTCTTGGCAAGTGGAAAAAGGCACCGAAAACGGGCAGGCAGAGAGCGTTGAATCAGAGAGCACTTAAAATCTTATCGGCTGCGTTTTCCTCCTCTCAATTCGGCGTATTTC
This sequence comes from Holobus sp. GC000080, assembly GCA_030556065.1. NCBI lineage: Eukaryota > Metazoa > Arthropoda > Insecta > Coleoptera > Staphylinidae > Holobus > Holobus sp. GC000080. Next base: position 6,292 of record JASKGO010007523.1, on the reverse strand, counting down.
GTTCGGGTAGGTCTGGGACTGGCATCCTTGAACGATTCGTATCCCTGCCGGCGTCTGTAAATGGCCACTCTGTAAAAATAATAACAGCGCGATCATAACGAACGGTCCTCACGGGAACGAGATGCCTCTTTGCCGCATCGCATCCAAACGTTCCGCGCGCGCATTTTGCCAATCAAAAACTCACACGGGGAACAAAAGTTTCTTATTCGAATCGAATGTTAACTGTTAAATTTGCAATTTCCTCACTCCTTCATGCGTGTTTAACCTATTATAGGATAATCGTTTCAATTACGTGCACACATTCGGGTTCTAAAAAACTAAAAATAGCATTCGCTAAGCCCGGATCAGGCGGTTGCTGCATGCAACAAATTTATCAACCATAACGATCTTATAGATAATAATTTTGCAATTGAAGATGCTTATTTTTAGCCGTATCACGATGCGAGCCGCGATCCGAAGATTGTAACCGCATGTATGCAGAAAAGAAATTATTTTCTCGCTTTCTCCTGGCGGAAGAAGACACCAATATGGAAGGACCCCAGCAAAATCTAACCAAGGGTTATTACGCAACGCTTTATTAATGTTTATTAGATACCAATTAGTCCAATTAAATGATCATTCGGAAATTGTGTGAAGTGTGAATATGGCAATGATTCGATTAAAAAGGAATCGATGATTTTTTTTTTTTTGGCTTGTATGGTAATTATTACTATTTTTTATTTCAATATGTATCAATAAAATACTCGTTACATGCTATACAACTTAACCAATAATAATTAACAACAAAAAACTATTACTTATCACTCGGGATACGTACTTTGAAATAGTAACTAAATAAAAAGCGTTGTATTGTGATGGGATTTTTACAGTAATTAAGATTATAGATAAGGGTGCTTCAGTGGTTTCGGACAATCATTTCAAAAATTCGATTGTTTTTTTAAATTAAAAAGAAAAAAAAAATCTAATAAAAAACAATTATTTTAATTAATTAAAACCGATTTTTAAAAAATCAATTTTTTTTAATAAATAATGCTACAAAATTGGTTTGAGATAGCAAAAAATAATTAATGTTGCAAATTATCATATTTTAAATAGAATCTAACTAATTTATTAAAATTATCTTTGTATTTTAATTTTTAGTTAAATAGTTAGATATAAGCTTATTAAATTGCCATTAAAATTGCAAAAAAAAATCTACCTTTTTGGAAAAATAAACAGGTTTTGAACAATACCGATATTGTAGGCACCCTTTATATAAAAAAAATGAGTAGAGTTTATACATTTTCCAATAATTTGCTTTTGTAGTTTATAAATCTATTAATTGTTTACTGTTTGAATGATCTTAAGAATCTTCGAAATCAATGGTCCGAGGCCACTTAAGTGAAACATCCTGTATGTGTAACATGTTAAAGGAATCAAGTGAAACAAAGTATGATCAAATATTTTTTAAGGCGAAAGCTAGAAGAAGAAATGTGTTATATAAGTACTGGATGAAAATTTAGTAAAAATTTTTGTAATCTAAAATTCTAAACCCTGTATGCATCGGTTAGTACGTTTACTATTGAAAGGAATTCGGTTTGAAGAAAGAGTGGTATTAGAATCCTGGTGATAATTGTTAGTAACGCATTGGAGTCTAGTAGGAGTGAAATGAATACCCTGAGCGTAACAGAAAAAATAATCAGTATTCGAGATACAACACAAAAAATAATTCAAAAATACGAAGCAACATCAATATCAACAAAGAAATCAACAACAAATATTCAACACATAAATTAAAGCGACAATAAGCAATTGATGATAGATGATATGCTTATAAACGATCACAAGAATGCAGTGGTCCCCAGTTAATTTCATCATGAGCAACTTAATTACTTAGCGAAAACACTTTCATGGGATTTTGGATTTTTTGAAGAACATAAATGCACATGCAGAATATCTTGGAATATCCGTGACCCCTTGGGATTAAATATTTTAAACGGTTAAAAAAGCTAAATACGTTTACGGAGATATAAAAATCATATGACAAGAACGGTATCACTTGGAGAATGTTATCAATCGCACATAACAATTCTACTGGCATAAGTCCAAATATTTCTGAAACAGAACGAAAACGCACGTTAGTACGGCGATTGTTCAAATCGGAAAATCGGAAACCACGAACTTACCTCACCCTATGTAACTGGCGGCTAAGGTTATCAATAGGGCTACCAGCCCTGTCAGAAACGATCCGATTTTGCAGACCTCGGCTTTGGAATTCGTTATTAAATCTTGCTGCTGTAGCAGCGGTCTTCCGGTGTGATCGGACTCCTCTTCGAAAGCCCTATATCTAAGATTTTTGAATTTAGAAAGCAAATCCATTATGATCCCGTTGGTCCAGCCAAAACCTAATTGCACTTCGTATTCGCCTCCTCCTCCATGTCCACCGAGAATCGTTGCGTCATACTGCAATTGAATCGAAACGGTTAATTTTAAGTTTCGTCTCATAGTCATCGCGATCGATGAGGGTAATTCATCGCAACGAAGCATACCTTTTCATACATGGCATCCGTTTCGCTGTATGCTTTGTAATTGGAGCGCACCCATCTGTCCGCCAATTCAAAAGCCAGTCTTTGAGCGTTCTGCTCGCCGGTGTTGTTGAGGCCGACGATCATCATGTGTTGAAGTGGAGGCCAAGCGTTCGGATAGTCCCATTGCTCTCCCGTATGCTCCTGCGACGTAGGTATGCCTCCGGGAAACAGTACATTTTCGGTCGACAGGTATTTAAGAACGCGATTAGTAATCGTGGTCGTTTTGCTTTTATCATAGCAGCCGGTCCACAGAGGAGCAATATTCGACGGATAGAAGTAATCTCTTTTTACGTCGTTTTGCACGTCGTAGTCCAGCCACGAGCCCACTTCCTCGTGCCACAAAATCGTTTCGACGGCTTTGAGTAAATCTCCGGCCACGCGCTGGTAATACGTCGCCTTTTCCTGGTCGCCCACGCTACCGTGCCACTCCGATAATATCACAGCGTTCCAGTAGATGATGGCGTTCAGATCGACAGGTATTATCGAAGTGGTTTTGATATTGGTCAAATTACCTGTTTTCGAAAAGACAATAATAAATCATTGCATTATTGATCACCGGACTAATTCTTCCGCATTCGTGCAACAATTTAATTTTTTTTTTTTTTTTTTTTGGTTAAAGTACCTTTATTGGTGGAATTCAGGATGAACCATCGACTGGAGAAATCCCAACCGGATTCGGCGGCGGCTTTCAATTCGGTGTAATGGGCTTCCTTCTGATCATCGGATTTGAAGATCTTCGCGCTCTCCATGTCCTCGGCATAGGATTCCGGTCGCGGACCGCGCGAATTGTCTCCGTAGACGAACATCGTGTAGTTCTTTCCGTCCCTCTCGATGACGCGCGCGTGCTTGACGACCCAGAACTCGAATTCCTTGTCGAACGTGGCCAAGTTGTCTGCGATGAATTGGTCATCGCCGGTGTGATCCTGGTACATCTTTGCCATCGGTACGAACAAAGGCGGTTGAGATCGTTCCAGGTAGTAAACTCGTCCGCCGTTCGGAATATGACCGTAGTTTTCGACGATGTAAGCGAAATTACTGAGCATTCCCTTGACGGTGTGCTGCATTTCCGACAGAAGCAGACCCTGTATGATCCAGTAGGAATCCCAATAATAAAACTCTCGAAATCGACCGCCGGGCACGATCACCGGATTCGGCACCCAAATTATGCTGTACTGGTCGATGTTCTCCTTGACGACATCTTTCATTTTACGACCCAGATCCTTCCAGACTTCGTTCAACTGGGACGCGAAACGTCTGTAGTCGTTGTCCTGAATGCGGTCGACGAAGCTCGGATTGCGCTTCCAATCTTCCGGTACCCAATCCTCGAATTCGCTGCCCGCGTTTTCGAACGTGTCGTTCAGGAACCTCTTGACTGCTTCCTTCGTGGGACTCGGTCCTTCGCGCCGCATGAAATCCAAATACAGGTCCATGGTGACGTTCGGCGCGTGCTTCATCTTCAAGTCGACGAACGTTTTCGAGTCCTCGTAGATCCGGCTGATTTGCATCGTGTGCAAGAGCGGACCGTGGCAGTAAATGTCGCTGCAAAAAAGAGCTCCGGTCACACGAGTGGAAGGCTTCGGCCGCAGCGAATTTCAATCTAGTAGGTAGTGCGTTATCGTGCGTGTAAGCATGAGGAAACGAGCAGTGAAGCGAGCCTGGCCCCGTTAAGACCGATGATTGTTAATCGTGCGAGGTCAGGATTGCCTTCCTGCCAAGGAGTGGAACGGACAAGGTTTTCATCAAGGAAACCGCAGGCAGAGAACGAAAAGGCAATGAAAGATGCTGAGAAACGGACGGAGAAAGAGAGAGAGAGAGAGAGAGACTCACCTGAAGCACGGAGGGGGCGCGCAATACGACACTGGGATCAGAAGAGCAACAAGCGCAATTATCATGTGTACCATGTTTTTTCCGCCTTCTTATTTAAACGGGCAACAAAATAATAATTTGTTTAAAAACTTAATTACAATATCACAATAGGAAACTTTTAAGTGTGCAACTGTATATTAGTCTATACAGACGGTAAGTATTTACTTAATTAACTTTTTTTTGTTCTCTTTTGTTTTCTTCTACTAATTCGCAGAGAAATTAATCAGTTCAAAAGTGTGGAAAACAAAAGCGACGGGTGAGCGCGCACTTCACTCTTACTTTCTGCAGCACCGTGGCACGCGTCGAAGAGCGGTCTTCATGGTTCGGCTATCGTTTTGTACTTGAATCGCATTCTCCTGATGATCGGTCGAGGTCCTGCGAATTGAATAAACGTTAGCGGCTTATCTCATCTAAAATAGCTATTATCACAGTCGGACGCGCGCTCCCGCACTTTTCGCTCTGTTCGCCGTGCGACATTCACCTAGCCAAGCGACGAGTGGGACTGCTCTATGCTGCGCGCTGCATTCAGAGAAAACCCGCCGAAGCAGGTGACTTTTTATGCTTCAATAGTTCGCTACGTCAGCGGTGCCCGGTTTCGTCACGAGACAAGCCTCCGACACACCCACTCGGCTCGACCATTGGGAATTCTTCGTTCTCGTCCGGTTTCTCTATATGCCACTTCACAAAAAAAAACTGGCATGCACGCGAACATTCTTACCTCGCACAGAATAACACATTCGAGCAATTTATTTTAAACAAATACTACTTAAAACATTCATTAAAATATGCATATTGTATACCCGTAGTAACAATTTACCATAACTAACGATCTATCTGACGTCCTACGTTCAGAGCGGAATGATTTTGCGATTTTCTAGCACATCATCGGTAATTCGAACCGAACGTGCTAATCGTAACTATCGTAACTTTTTTTTTTTATAGAAGCACTTTACAATCGAATTCTTCGATCAGTAAGTTGGGATTTCTGAATGATGGGCGCTGTTTTTTCTGTTCTGTAGCAGATCCGCTTACGTTCGTTTTCCGAAGAATTCCCCAGCGTTTTATGCTTCTACTTAAAGAGAAACATAAAAATTATTCTAAGATGCGGTGGAAATAAATAGTATTCCCGTCGATTTTGAAGCAGTAATTGAAATTTGAAATGCAACGGGACAGCAGACGGGAATTGAAGTTGTCTTATTAAACGAGCAGAGAGCTTTTGCATTCAGCTACAATTTCAATTCCTTGCCTCTACGGCGGTTATTAAAAATATTGTCATTTTTAAGAAATGTGACGCGACTTTATGAGTGATTGTACGTTGTTCGTATACGAGCATACGCTTAACATCCTCTATTATTGACTAAATGATAATTGTAGTGGTTTTACCAAAAAAATAATCTATATGATGTACAAGAATTTTGCGTATACTTTTATGTATATCGTATACAGGGTGGCAATTGTCTCAACCCGTATTTGGGTAACTTCTACAGTTTTAGAGCTAGGGATTCGGTTAAATGGGCAAAAATGGGCAGAATTTCACGCTCAAATTATATCCTTTTACAAGAATCGGATTTGTCTCCAAGTTCCCGAAATATCCAGAAAAAACTGAAAATCGTCAATTTCTTTGATAATTTTTTCCCAGAAAACTACTTGACATAGAAAAAAAGTAAAAAATGTTCCTAATAGATATTTTTATGTACAATTTAAATAATTTAACAAAATTTCCATAGCTCGCTTGATTTTCGAGATAAAAAAATAAACTTAGGTTTTTTTAAACGGAAACCATAGTTGGCTATGGGCTTATCAAATAGCTTATTTTTTTCTGATTCTAACGACATAACTCTTTACATATTTATCTTTGA
>JASKGO010007520.1:0-18166 GCA_030556065.1 Holobus sp. GC000080 | reverse complement strand
TTCCAGTTGAAAAAACGAACTTTCTATAAGTGTAATACGTTTTTTGTTCAGAATGTTACTTCACCCCCTGGTACGTTGATAAATTACATTTCCTAACTAAATATTAACAAATACTTTTCAATAATAATTATTAAAACGAATTATTTAATTATTGTTGTAATTGCAAATGATATGATTTTTTTCGTGAGCCACTAATTTTTACAAAAATAACCGGAAGTCAGCTTTATCTTGAAAACTAGACCAAATAAGAAAAAACTTTTTTTACAAAATCATCTTTATTTTTATTAAGGAATCAAAATATGAATTAAAAACTGGGGTGTTCCATTTAAAAAAATGAAGTAAGTGGCAACTTTCGGTATAACCGGAAATAACATAAAGTGGAAAATATTTTCCGAGAATGTAGTATTTGTTTAAATTAAGAATGGAAAAGAAAAAGTTAAGTTCGCTTTTATAGTTCTCCATATATCGATGCCCTCCTGCTCTCGTGGAACACCCTGTATAGTTTAAATTACTTACTTGGTAATCTCTCAACTGCAAATCCGAAATAATCCTGTATGGAATGCTCTCTTAGTTCGTTAAATGTTGATTTTCGAAAGGATTCATAGACTGTTTTGTAGTCTTGCTAAGAAATATAATTTTACATTCAATTTTTTGGTTTTCAAAGGTTTTATTTAAATTTAAAAGCATTTATTAAATGAAATATTTACCCTGCGATCATTTGCCAAATGAATTTTCCAAGCATCATCTAATTCTCCCCAATGAAGTCCGCTTTCAGCCAACTCATGAACGGTTCTTATGTCTCCGTAGTAACTGCAAAAAGTTTAACTTCACAGAACTTTTGTCATTTAAAATGTTAAATAAAAGAAAAAAAAACTTACTCCTTATTTGATAAATTAAATAAAGAAAAATAATTGAAAAAAGAAACTTACACAGGAATCACCATAATTCCCAAAAGTGTTGAAGTATAAACCGTTGCAAAAATTATACAGAACAATTGGATATTTGCATGGGCAAACCGAAAACTATTGTTTTTAAAATACTTGTCATCTGAGCAATTCTGACCCACAAACAAAGCGAAAGTGAACATTAGCTGATTTTGAAAATTCGATTCTGCACTTTCATTACTAAAATAAATGCCCTCTTTAGGATAAATTAAAGTAAAAATTTTAACAATACATTACTTACGTAAATCGAGTAATAATATACTTGCAAGTAGAAGAGGATACATAGACTATTCCAATAAAAAGCCAAAAAGAAACATCAAAAACCTTGATGAAATTAAACCATCCCAAGAATTCTCTGAATACATTTTATTTAGAAAAAAATTAAGGTGAGGAATGTAATATTTAGTTACATTGGTTTAGGGACAAGACAAGTCACTTCAACATCGATGGTAGGATTGGAAAAATCAGTAAACTGCAATCTATAAGGAGAAATATAGATGGATCCTAAAATATATTTCTAAAATTCAATTTTTTGTAAAGTATTTTTTTTTAATTACCAGTTGCAATATCAATTTGATCAGAAACCACTTTACCCTGAATTGCATAACCGGTAAAGTTCTCGAAAATAAATCCCCATCCGCCTGTTTCCTTTTCAATTGCACAAGTAGCATTGTATTTTTTGCAGTATTCTATTACGAAACCTAACTCAAAACCTCTCTTTGTTTCTTTAATTAGTAATTTGTTAAAAAAAAAATTCGGTTAAGCAACTTCGAGGCTTATAAAAAAAACTTACCGGTAAATGCAAATGGTAAATTGTTCATTGCGGCAACCTTAATGATTCTTCCTTGTTGGTCATTTAATTTATCAGGATAAAGGTCGTTCGGAACATCGAAGGACCCGTTCCACGTGCCTATTACTTTGTAATTATTTTCGTCTTTGCCGACATAATTGTGCGTAATAAATCTGAAATTATCAGTTGCCCGTTGTATAATTAACAAATCAGCAATAAATTGCAACTTTTCGAACTTGCTGAGGTCTCCTTCGGGATGCACAATAACATATCTGCGATTGTTGTACCGTTCCTGTCTATTGAATCTCAAATGATCCTCCAAGGAGGTCAGGATCGTCGAGACATTTTCGCCGGTAATTAAAAAGCCGGTGCATCGTTGGTACTCGTTAATATTTAGTGTTTCATTTAGAGAAATACTTGTTAACCTTTCGGATTTCACTAAATAATTAACCGTTGGAAAATTTTGCAAGGAAATTAGGTTTTCTAATTTATCGCCCAATTGCAAAATACAAAAATTGTCAGCGAAGTACGTTGCAATAATGGTGTTTATTAGTATTTGTAAAGTAAATGTGCTATTTGTGCTTGTGATCTGATCAATTGTTTGATCCATTTTGTGAATGTGTATGAAATGGTTTTTTTTTTTTTTTCATACTACACGTCATTATAACTGTGCTCTAATGACACTATTTTTCAAATTGTCGTTATCGACAACAATTTTCCGCTGATGTGCATGTTTGCAGCAACTTATTTCAATTAGAAAGGAAAGAAGGGCTAGTGCAAGACTGAATATCAAAATTCCAAATGCTCCCTGAATGTGCTGCCATTCCAGTCGGACCGGAGTGTTGTCTTGTTCCAAATGATGGGCGGAATATGCGACATTTCTTTGAATTTTCGGATTCAAATGTTTTGTGGCCACCTAGAATTAATTTTAATTACTTTGAATTCTTGTTTTTCCAATTGATTTATGAGAATGCTTATTAAAATTAAAATTTGCATTTGTTATAAAAGTATGTACTAACTGTATATTCCCAAACTGAAGGTATTCCAGTTTGTGCAATTTTTAATATAAATTCGTCAAGCTGAGGCAACCAAATCGAACTTTTTTTCGTCATTAATACGCATTGCTCCCAATAAATGTCTTCACGCATAAGACGCAACATTGAAGCTCCTTCTTCTGTTACGTAATCTCCAATGGCGAATTGTCCTATAAATTTTCATATGCAAGATGGCAATAAAATATGTTTCGCTTCTTTCTTGTACTTATTTAATTAATTGACTGAAAATAGCCTCACAAAAATAACTAGTTGGCCATTAAAATCAAATTTTAGGGTCATTTCCGGAAAAATCGGTAAGTACCTAAATTGAAATTTATGTCACCCAATTAAAAATCATCAATTACATAACTTTTTTTTAATTAATAATGAATAATAAACGATTGCGGTAACCCCGGTTTTCAAACTCTAACAGATGAGTATTGAATGAAGAGTATTGAATATTTGAGATCAGTTAAATATGCAATGTTTTGCTGAATTTCACAATCAACCTATTTCTCTTCAAATTTATTAGATTAAACCCTTGATGGTTCCCGAATTATCCTGTAAAAAATAAACTCAAAATTGGCATTTTTTTAGTAATTATTTTTTTAATATCGCTTAGAGAGAAAAATTAAATTAATTATTTATATTTTTAAATAGAATTTTATTAGATAATTTGTAAGTGCAAAATTCAGAAAAAAAAAATAACCTATTGAATAGCTGCTATTCAATAAGTCCATAGCCACCATTTGTTTTTATAAAAAAAAACATAAGTTTATTTTTAATTTCTGAAATATCAATTAAACTACATAAATACAATAAATTATTTTGATTCCTTTGACCATTTTCTATTAGAAACAATTATTGCTCCCTGAATGCGAAATTATTAAATAAATTTCTTTAAAAATCTATGAATAATGATTCCCTAAAAACACAATTTGAACAAAAAACATTTTTTGAACAAAATTAACAAAAAAAAAACAAATAAAAATAACAGCCTATTATAAAAAATATGGGAGATGAAATAAATTAAAAAAGTGATGTATATGTGAGAAAAGATCGAAGAGCCAAAAATTTTTGAAATTTTACATCAAAACCTGAGTCACGGTGCTATCGCAACTGCAGCCAATTCGTATTTTATAGAAATTATGTACTTGTAAAGTATTAATGTAAAAAATATAAAATTAGAAATAAAACTATTTAATTAAATTTTAAATTTTAATTTATTGAATTAAAATGTATTAGTATGGCATAATTTAAGACAAAATAAAAACCGAAATGAATATCATAATTAGGGACAATGGTATTATTTTTCACATGGTTCTCTTGGAAATAATGATTAAAAAACGACTCTTTTATCAAAGCAGAAGAAAATTTTTGTAAATAGAAATAAACTGAATGAAAAATTCTGCCCTTTTTTTTTCCCTTACTAAATCTCCTTCTTTAAAAATGTTGAAGTTTATTAATATTTCATTTAAATTATTATAAAATAATCTTACCAGCGGGTAGTCTCTCAACAGAAAATGCAAATCTCTTATTGTTATATTGTTTCAAACGACTTCCATCAGTTTTCACAAATCTTTCTACTAGAACTCGATAATTGTACTAAAAAATAATTCATTTATTTCATCCGTTTGACTAAAATCAAAAGGAAAAATTACTTCGGGAGCTTCCATTATGGACATTATCCAAGCCACCGAAGTGGCACCCCATTGAATGCCACTATCAACCAACTCCTGAACCGTTAAGATTGCACCTGTATATCTAAACATTATTATAAGTTCTTTTTAATAGATTTTCTCTTGAGAAATGTAATATTTACCTTGGCACAGTCATACTAGAAGCTAGGCCACTGCTGTAAGAACTCGCCGTTAGCAAGCTGAAGATAAAAAGACATCCGTAAAGAAAAGTTCGAGCGTGTCCGGTTGATCTTGTAGTAAATAATGAGAACGATTGCAGTAAAAATATTGCTGCTGTTTCCATGAAAGAATCAGCGACAACATCCAATTTTCGGTTTTCTATGTTTCTTCCTTCGCGTTTGTATTGTTCATATGCTAAGAGGGCAAGTGCCAAGGAGGACACGATAAAGGATAAAGCCACTCCTATCCACATGTGATAAGTAAATGAAAATAATGGCACTAACCATCCAGCTGCAAGTCTAAATAAAAAAAAAAGTTTAAAAAAATATATTTTTTTAATTTTCAAAAAAAAAATTACTTAGGGGCGGGTGTAAGACAAGTAATGCCCGTTCTAACAGCCGGTTTAGATAAATCTAAAAATCCATATTCGTGGGCCCAAGTATAAAGAGCAGCTAATAAAATCTTTCAAAATAAGTTATTATTAATATTTTTTGTATTCCTTACCAAGACCAACGTCTCCATTATCGTTTAAAACATTTCCCAAAATACCGTAGCCGGTCCAATTGTCGTAAATCTCACCCCATTCGCCCACTTCATCCACTACGTATTCAGGTGTTAAATTAAATGCATCGCAAAATGTCAGCGCTAATTGTAATTCTGTTCCTTCGTGAAAAGCTTAAATGTCCAATTTCAATTATAAGCAATAAGTAAATGTTACTTTAAAAAAGAAACCTGGCACACTATAAGGTTTATAAGTAAATGTAGCAATTCGAAAAGGTCTTCCATGGGCGTTAATTAATTTATTAGGAAACAAATTCGCATTGCGAGCGAAACTTTCATTATGGGAAAACCAATCGTCCAATTTAATGATTTCATTCCACTCCGATTGATTTGCTCCAATAAATTTATGCGTGTATAATGAAAAGTTATAATTTACTCTTAATTCTGTTAATTGTTCATTAATATTTTCATTGCAAATTACTAAAACATCGGAAATGTATGTCAGTTCTTTGGATTGGAAAATTTGAAAATCGTCTAATGAAATAATTAAATATCTTCGTTTATTAAATCTTTCCAGCGTATGTCTTATGGTACTTTCAATTTGTTCCAATGTCTTTGAGGGGTTTCTAGTGTTAATTAAAAACCCTTGACAACCGAAATAATGCAGTATCAACGATTCATCAAATGAACTATTGGTAGATTTGATTTTAACAAAAGGAATAGAACTCAATTGAATTGATAAATTTTCATCATCTATCAAAATTACGCATCTATGTGCTTCATAATAACTGCTAATTATAGTTTGAACCAATAGACTTAAGTATTGAAGTTGCATCTTTACAAAATGAGGAGCAGGGAATCCATCGATGGACTTTTATACTTCTTGTCAATGCTTCTTATTTGAAAAATTTAACATTCCTTAAGGCCGAATTTTTTTATTATTAATATGCCGACAAAAAATTAAACATTTACTTGACAGAAAGTGTAAATATTAAGGGCAAATATGAAAATATTTGGATACTCGAAAATGTTTGTAGTTTGCATAATTGAGAATTGAACCCTTGTCATTAGAGTGTTGACTCCAAATAAAGAAACAAACGATTAAACAAATACTATTGCTTTTCCAAATCTTTTTTATTTTTATTTTGGATCTACTGAAAAACAGTTTATTTTATTTTTTGCGTAGGAATAAATATGGCTCATTAATTTTTAATTATTCATGGTATTACCCAGGTCAATGGTCAATTTTTTATGACAGTGGTGTGAAAAAGGCAATCTTAATCGATTAAGTCACAGTTTTTTTTTTTGCAATAGTTAAAAAGGTAATAGTACACGCAAAAAATTATTGTGTCATTTGACTATTATATTATTTGCGTACCTGCAGAGTGTATGTAGAATGAAAACGACATTAGTTTCAGTGGAAGGACGCAGATATGCTCATTATTCAATAATGAATTTTCATCAGTAAAAGTTGCGATTTAGTTTAATCCTAATGTTCGAACTGATAACACCAAAAATTGCAGTATTTGTTTATAGAAAATTTATAAATAGCTTCGTTTAGTTGTTGAATAATAATTTATTTCAAAATATTATGGTTTTTACAACTTTCAGATTTGTTTTTGTTCTTGCAAATGTGTTGATTGTGTTTGTTCTGGGTAAGTACCTTTTTTGATTTTTTTTTAATTATTATTAAAAAAATATGTCTTGGTGATAAATAGCTACTTTTTGTTCCCGAGTCCTCAATTTTTGTAAAAATAAGCGGAAATGGGTGATAATTTAAAAAAGAAATGCCATAAGAAACTATTTTTCCAAAAAAAAATCGTCTTTATTTTTAGTTGGGTATCCAAATTAAAATAAATATTGGGGTGATTCGTTTAAATAAATGAACTGAGTAACAGCTTTTTAAACAATTGGAAGTAAAGTTAAAAATATTTAAAAAAATCATTTGCATCAATGAAAAATAGAAAAGAAATAATTAAGTTAGCTGATGTGGTTCTTATAGCGATGTCCTCCCAGGGTTACTAAAAACACCCTGTTTGCATTAAAAATAAATATAATTTTGAAAAAAAAAGTTGCTGAGTAAAATAATTCCATTATTATTCTATGAGAAATTCTACCAGCCATCATTGTTTATCAATATTTATTATATTTTACGATAATTTATTACCATAGAAATGCTAATAATTGTATTTTTAACAACTTTCTTTTTTCCATTCATAAAATAATTTCGTATTACATTTTTAAAATTAGTCTAATTATTCCAATTTGGTGCATCGTTACATTTTTTTACATAGATATATTACTTTGTCGATTTCTATTAAATATTCAATGATTAATTAGAAAAAAAAAGTTAAAACTTTTATTTTATTTAATATAATTAAAAATTATTAAGCTTGACTTTAGAATATTATAGGGTGGCAAAAAAATTGAAACCAATTTTTATGTAGATTTTTATGCCAAAAATTCACAAAAATATGTTTATAAAGAGAAAGCTTATAATCTATTTGCAAATCTTAAAAAATAGCAACAAAATATCTAAACATTAAAAATCTAAATCTAAATAATTTAAATGTCCATTAAAAATTGTACATGACGCGAATTTCAAGGACCGCGATCATTGATACGAGCAAAACCGTACAATGTGTATCAATTATGTGATCACAATTACAATTAAAATAAACGCCAATCATCGTCCTTCGCGCTTCACCAAACAATACGATCATCCCCTAATTATGCGATGATCTAAATAATAATTATATTAATCAAGTTAAATTGTATAGCATTTTTGTAGTGCACGTTTATAGGTATATAAAACGTTGTTTGAATAATTCAGGTGAGGACAACTTGAAAATTCGATCATCGCGTGCTTCTAATTTCTGCCCTAGTCATTCGACATGCGTTCCCATCTCTTCGTGTCCCATTTTGCAGGACATCATGAAATATGAATGCGTAATGAGCAATAGGTATGCAAACAGAGAATTTCCATCGATGGAAATTGATCATTCACATTTAATTATCTTATACTTGAAATTTTGATGATGCGTTCATTTATGAAATTTATACGATTAAAGAGTCACATCTTTGGGATGCGGTTTTCAAGGATCAGGATTAGTATGTTGCCCCCAATCCCCTCATGGAAGTATTGTGAGAGGCGACAAAGTGGTCGATGGGCAAGTTTGCGGCCAATCTGCGGTCCATGGAGACGATTATGAAGGATTGGGGACTTATCCTTGGATTGCTAGAGTTGGCTTTAGAAGTACTATAATAATTAGGAAAGAAAGTACACTTTTTGTGCTAATAGTAATTTGCTGTTTCTTGTTTAGATGTGAAAACTCGTGAAATTAAATTTCCATGCACTGGTTCTATTTTGAATAAACGTATTGTGCTCACGGCAGGGCATTGTGCATTAGCTAAGGCCGAAAATTACAAGTTGTAAGTATTTCAGCGTACACACATATTTTAATACTGCTATTAAGAAACAAAATTGTTTTCGTCAAATGAATGGAAATCTGTATTATCTAACTAGTTTTACTGTCAAATTACATCGCTTGACTATTAAAAATGAATTTTGTTTAAATTTTAAAATCCAATCAGGATAGTATCCGCTTTCCTCCCTAAGGAATAAAATCCGACTTGTAAAAGCAACCGAATCAAAGTTATAAGAATAACCAATGAGCCACATGGAGTCAAGTTGGAGATCAGGAAACAATGTAGTTAATCATAAAATTCCATTGATTTCACGAAAAGAATATACAGGGTGTCTCAGCGAAAACTATCCACCCGGAATAACATGAAAACTACTCATTTTAAGAAAAATCCCTGAGACACGTCAATTTTTGTGGTTAGGGGGACATCTTTTGGAATAGTTCGATATGGTGTAACAGTCACCTACTGCCCCCCCACGGTCCTTCACTTAAAAATCTTAAATGGCATGGGGGGTCGAGTGACCCCTCATTTTAAAGAGAATATTTTTTTTTCAATATTATAGTGAATACCACATTTTAATCGATTCAATAGTTAAATTGTAATTATTTAATGAAGTTGATAGAAATTGCCTATTTCCCCCCCCCCCATTGTTTTCAAATCACAATATTAACTTCGTAACCATGGAAATAATAAAACCTTAAGTAGAAATGGGCAATTTGTATCAATTTCAATAAATAATTACAACAAAACTATTGAATCGATTTAAATGCGGTTTCCACTAAGTTATTGAAAAAAACATTCTCTTTAAAATGAGGGGTCACTCGATCCCCCATGCCATTTAAGATTTTTAAGTGAAGGGCCGCGGGGGGGCAGGGGGTGACTGTTACACCATAACGAACTATTCCAAAAGATGTCCCCCTGACAACAAAAATTGTCGTGTCTAAGGGATTTTTCTTAAAATGAGTAGTTTTCATTTTATTCCGGGTGGATACTTTTCGCTGGGACACCTGTATGTTTACCACTAATGAAAAATATTTGCTCTCCTAGGCGGAGTTAATTTCTTAATCCCTCAATTCAGAATCTTGCATTTTACTCTCGTTACTAACTACCCTTAGCTACCTAATTTTTTTTTCTTTCTTTTTTTTGTAAATTACAGAGCTTTGGTTAGAGTAGGAGAATATGCAACAAATTCAGACGTCGATTGCGATGCAGAATTTTGTGGACTTCCCGTACAAGATATCGGCATAAGTCACGTAATTCTGCATCCGAATTACGAAAAGCACACCTACAAGAATAACATAGCTCTCATAGTGTTGCGATCTCCAATGAATTTCACAGGTAATAAACGCAATAATAAATTCCGCTAAAAATTAAAAATTACATAATATTCACTTCAGTTACGGTTCAACCGATTTGTCTGCCGGAATCATGGTCTGTCACCAGCAATAATGGGCTATTGGTTGGATGGGGAAAATTAGCCGGTCAATCAGGTATTTCCTAAATTATTCGCTCGCGTAATTTGGGCATTGAGAATCGATTGTTTATAGTGAGTCCCTCAAAGCAGCAAGTGTTGCGTTTGCCAATTGTCGATTTGCGAAAATGTGTTAACATTTATGGCAACACAATTCCCATTTCTGAAGACCACTTGTGTGCCGGCGGGGAAATCGGAAAGGACGCTTGTTCGGGTTTCGGTGGAGCTCCCCTTCTGGTAAAACATTCTGATACGTACTATCAGGTAATTAATTAATATTAATATTGAATGTAAGCGATAGTTCTGTCGCCTGATATCGTGGATTGTTACGCGTCATTAAAAGTAAAGAATTCTGATCCGTCCTCATAGTAGAACACTTTTAAACAGTTAGAGAGTAATTATCCTCTGTATAAGATGTGAAAGAACACAGATAATAAGCGACGAAGAGTTTAGAAAAAATCTCATGAGAAGCTTTCTTCAATCTTTATCTTTAGTTGCTTAGCAATAAACGGATGTAATGTAATCTTCAGTTAGAGAATGGGCATAATTTTACAAAGGGGAGCCTCTACCTCCCCAATCCAAAGTTAACGTGCATCATAAGAAAATTAAAGGAAATCGTAGATACTGATCGCTGAGGTTCTCAACTTGATGATTTGAATCCAAAAATTGAACGGAAACATACATCTTTGGCCAATAGAAAAGAGTATCATTCTTCGCCACTACAACACTAAGAACGCCCCAAGAATAACCGCCCAATAACCCTTTGATAATCATCTATTCAGATGGCTACAAAACTTTCTTGATGCAAGTAAATTCCTGTACCAACTAATAATAATGTCGCTAAATAATCAAATGACCGTGGAAGAATAACTTCTGAACAGGCGACAGAACTTTCCCTTGCACCTAATTATTTTTTGTCGTAATTGTTAAAATATATGATATTATTATTTTAATTTTAGATTGGTATATTGTCCTTTGGTTCAGACCAATGTGGAGCGCAGAATATTCCCAGCGTTTATACAAATCTTAAAAAGTATATTGCGTGGATTAAGCAAAACATTCCAACAATTTACAGTAATTAAGATTTTAATTAAAATTATTCTTTAGTCCAGTCAACTGATTTTGTGTGTTTGTTGTTTTATTTGATCTTATTTTATTGTACATTTAGTGATAATTTGTTAGTTTTTGTAATTTAATGCAAATTTTTTCCACAATCTTTGTTTTAAAAGGAATTAAAATTATTAAATTAACCAAAGGACAACTAAGTTTGCAGATATTTTTTTTTACATTTTTGTCTAAATTGAGTCTTTTTACTATTTTTTAATTAACACTTACATAATTGTATTCTGTTTATTCATTACTTGATTTTAAATATTAGAATTACAATAAAAATATGCCCCCACCGGCACAAAAAACGCATCACCCTAAAAATTTAAAAAGTCGCCACTAATTTGATTTTACAATAATTTTCTTAACAACCGTAAATTAATAAATTTTAAGTTATCCAGAAAAGAAATAATTGTTATTATAAGAACCAACTCTTTTAAGGATAATTTAAAAATGTTATGATTCCAAAATGTAAAGTTAGCTATGAAAATAATTCCTTTTTCTCGGCTTCTATCATAGCAATGATCATGCTAAGAGCCAAATCTCAATTGGACTTAAGAAATAGTTAATTTGCGAAACCTGATAATACTGCAAAATTTTCGAGATCAACATTCCACGGCTGTTCAAATTAAAAACAGACTTAAGTTACTTAAGCAGGCGCCGGGAGGAGCGCTTTTCGCAGAGTGCATTTTCAGCCCAAGGGTGAGTAATCAGCCCAAGGGTCAGTTATGATATGGGTGTGAATTTCTTTAGAGACTCGCACCGGTCTGTACTTCATTCCAGGTAACTCATTAACTGCTGATGGAAACATTGACGAAGTCATGTTCTTCACTTCACTTAACTTTCGATCAATTAAGGGAATGTCTATTGGAAGAATGAGAACTTATTCCCCAAGACGTCATTCGCAACTAAATCCTGGGCATACCAAGAAGAATTCAGGCTCTAATTAATGCTCATGGAGGCAACACACACTATTAAATGTCGTTTTGTGGCTTTGGGCATTGACCGCAAATTGGAAATCTATTGTAATTATTCAATAAAGCAATTTATAGGTTCAAACTTAACGTTTATAAATTAATTATTTTTTTCAGTTGATTCTGTTTCCTAAAATTGCTCTGTTGTCATTAGAAACTATTTTAATGATGTTGATTTGTCATATTTGATCATGAATTTGATTAAAAAATTGTCATAGTTAATTAATTATTACCAATTATAACATTTTTTCACAAAAATATGGGTGCGTTTTTTGAGCCGGTGAGTGAACAAACCAGCTCTTTTCAGAGATATAATAATTTCAATAAATAATGCTGGCATGCGAAGGAAACGCCGATGAAATAAATGATAAAAGAATTTTTTGTTTCCAAATTATTAAAATTTATGAGTTTAACAAAGGCATCCAACATTCCATGAGTTTGAATTTCATTACTGCAGATAAACGTCCTCGCAGTTATTTGCTCTTGATAAATTCGAATTTTAATCCAACACATCAATTTGAATAAGGGAAGAATGAAATAGGGAAGATGTATCAGAAATAATTCAAAATACGCGAATTATTATTTCCATTTAGCTCCTCGTTTTCCTTTACTTCTGATACAAAATCGAATTTTACCCGAAACACCATTTTGAAACAGCATAAAACAAATGCAGAGAAGTGTTTCAGGAGTTAATAAATGCGCATAAAATTCATCCTCTTGCGAACTTTTTTAGTTTTTGCCATCGGTAATTTCATTCATCATTTGATTAAAATGAAATGTTTCTTTTTGTTGCAAAAATTCTTTTTTAACAGTATTAGCTCTGAAATATTGAATGATGACGAAGCATGCAGAATTCAATATGATGTCAATTTATTCTTAAGTTAACGTTTCAATTATACCTCCCAGCTTAATCACCTCAACATAGTTCTGAAAATTGATTATTTTGCTTATTATTAAATAACACTATTTAAAAAGAAAACTCAAATCATTTTTTATATATATATATATATACTGGGGCCATCAAGTAATAATTTATTAAGGGAAAAAATGGCACTTCAGGTATCCTTGTTATGGTACCAGCGTTACCATTTAAAAAAAAAAATAAGATTTTTCTCAAAAATCAGGCAAGCTATGGAAATTTTCTCAAAATATTCGGATTGTATTTAAAAATACCTATTAGGAAATTAGGAATATGTTTGCCAAATTCTCTAGGAATAAATCATTGAAAAAATTCGTAGATTTTTTTTCTCGTGAACTCGGGAACCAGGTCATATAACCGATGGAGAAGTGACCCATATACGGGTGGAGGAAATGGTCAATAGCTGTCACAAAAAAAAACTGAACGTGTCTGGGATTAAACCAAATATTTTATAAGAACATTTTATACCTTGAAAATGAAGTCGGTGGGAAGCTAACCAGTGCAAAACCCGCCAAAAGTTGAAATTTCAAGCATAGTAGGGAACAAAAAATAATAAAATACACAATTAGTAATTGAAAAAAAATACTTTCAATTTCTAATTACCTTTAATTTTTTCATAATAATACATATATAATAATAATAATAATTGTAACAATATATCTTGCGAATTTTCGAAAACAATTGTATTGGAACCCTCATTCAAGTGCCTCACAATGTCTCATTGGATCCTAAAACTTTTCTATGCAGTAGTATAAAATATAATATCTATAATAATATAGTGTACAAATTACGGGAAAATCATAATAATAATCATTGTTCACAAAATTCCTTAATAAGCAGAAAATAAAATCATGTTGCAATTACTAAGCGAACAAAAAAAAAACAATTTATAAAATGACAATAAAATAATCTACGTGCAAGCATAATAATTAAAGCGCAGCAATATTGCCACTGCCGTATAGACAAAACAACGGATAAATTTACACATTTGTGCTAATTGAAAATATTCCTAATACAATAGTATATCGATGAAAGCAATTCGTGGGCTGGAACGTAATTTCACTTAATTAGTACATACATTTAAATAGTGTCTATGTACACAGTGTATGTATTGCCTTAGATTTCTAGTCCATCGTAGGAGACTTTTTCGTCATCATTCGGGGCATATTCGCTTCGCGTCCTCAGATGCTCCAGAGTGTTATTAAAATGTTTCGTTATCTGCTCCGTCTCCTCCGAACTGTCCAGATTCGTAATCTCCTGTTTGATCTTGCCAAGTAATTCGTTCAGTAGCGGCACGTTCACCTGATCGTTGCCGTTCTCATAGAAATATATGTAATGATTGAGCAGTTCGACGAACAATTGCACCTGGACACTACTGTCCATGCACTGTTTCGTAATCCTGACCCCTTTCTTCAAGCACTCTACGACGCGTTTCCCATCGCGTAACTCTGGCCGCTCGGCATCCACCGTTTTGCCGCTCCAGAAAAGATGCGAACAGGCCGCCACACCTCTGCACTGATCGGGTTTTTTCAGCAGCTTGCTGGCCGCCAGTGCGCACTGCGACCTCAACGGTTCGGCGTTCTCTTCGGAGAAACAACCGATTTGCTCTAATGTGCCTACAATAAGCGTAATGGCAGCCAATTGCGCTTTCGAATCGGAGATCTCCTCTTCGTACAAACTGAAAGCTTGCGTCATAAAATCGTAGGCGACAGTGTCGTGATTGGCGAATCCAATTTGGTCGATGGCTAAGGCGCCTTGCAGAAACAATCTAAGAGGCAGTTCGGCCAAGTCGGCCTTAACCAAAGCTATTACAGTCGAGCGACAAAAATGGAATATCTTCTGGCACTTTTTCTCCCACATTTCGTCATCCTCCTTCAGCGCGTGATACTTGAAGGCTAATTGATAGGCTTGGAAAACCAGCGGCGGCAGAGTATGTTTGATGCGTTGCTGTCCGCCGGCTCCCAGAATTTTCCGGGCGGCATTTAGAATCAGATATTGCTGATCGGCCGAATCGCTTTTGAATTGATGTATCAAACGCGCGAGTAAACTTTGCTCTTCGGCTAGTTCCTCCGGATCTATTGGATCTCTAGGCTGATCGCTCTGGTCGCTGACCAAAGTGTCCACC
The DNA here is from genome assembly GCA_030556065.1 of Holobus sp. GC000080. Classification (NCBI taxonomy): domain Eukaryota; kingdom Metazoa; phylum Arthropoda; class Insecta; order Coleoptera; family Staphylinidae; genus Holobus; species Holobus sp. GC000080. The sequence continues at coordinate 3,016 of JASKGO010007520.1, read as the reverse complement.
AATCCGAGCGTCTGCTCGACTTCCTCTTGCGTGGGAATGATCGTTTCGTTTTCCAACGTATTATTTAATATGTACATGCTTAACAGTTTTCGCCCATGATAGTCCAATAGTTTCATTAATTGTCCATAATGTTGCAACTTCAACACTGTCAGAATGTTATTGTAATGATCGACCGGTATTTTCAAAAGTTTCAACAACTCCTTAGCTACCATCGAATTGATTTCGAAGCGTTCGATGCCGAACAGTTTGAACATTTCCACGCTGTTCAGCATCACTTTGTCTATGTAGTCGACGCGGTCGGGATAACACTTTAAGGCCAGATGCACCATTGCCACCTGCAAGGCAACCATATCCTCTTCGGGTAGATACTGCCGCGTCGATATTATGGACGAAATTTGGTCAGAGAAAACTTCGAAGAGTTGCACGTCCGGACGCGACTCGTTCTGCGAAATCATATCGTTCGACATGCCGACACCGTCCGTTCGCTGACTATAATTTGCCAAACGCTCCATGAGACTTATGACAATGTTCTTCACGTTAACACCCGCTTCTAGTTCTGCACAAGAACGCAAGAACGGATTCAGCGTTTGGATGTGGAACTCGTCGGGGAACACCTGAATGATGCATTCCATTAAATACTCCTGCGCTATCGCGTCCCGACAGCTAACAACTTGCTCCAAGATGCCCGGCAACACTGATTTCTCGTACTTTTCCAACGTGACCGATTCTAATTGACTTAAACGCACCAAATTTGTGCCGACCAAGATACGCAGTTCCTCTCGTTCGCGTTCCCTCTGCTGCCTGTCGCGCGAATGCCCCTGGTGTTGCATCCGCACCCACAGTTTGTTCATCTCCGCGAAATTCATCAGGACGAAGTCGATGGAATCCTTCACGGTTCCCTCGGGCACATCTTCTCCGGTATCAGGAATATCGGGTAATACATTTCGGGTGCACTGCAGCAAATAATTGCGCAAAAATAGTCCCCGCAGTGGATGCTGTACTCCTCTGCACATCTCCACCAAATCATTCAACAAATCCCTTCTAAAAGCCGGATTTGTTTTTATATAAACCAATCCTACCGTTATTAACAGATAAAGTCGCGGAACTATGTTTCCAGCATACTGTACTAATTCATATAAATCAGCTACTTTTCTTCCCTTCTGAAACTCATCAGTTAAGAACAATTCCAAGTGCCTCAATTCATCAGTTATGGCCATATCTGGAAATACATTTATAAATTTATGATTCAAAAGTAAAATTTGCAAGCCTTACATAATTCATAATAGCTTTTAGGAGATAACAAAGAAGTGCGTAGTTCTGCTAGGATAGCACTGGCTGTTTTCAGTGCATCCATTAGTTTGTCTTTATCCAGGTTACGTTTCATCTGGAATGCATGGTTCTTGACAATGGCCAGTGCCTCATCCAGAAGCTTTTCCTGTTCCTCTAGAGGAGACGACTGCAGTGGTGTCGTCGGCTAAAAATAATTGCACTTTATTTATAATAATTAATTATTATAATGGGACAAATGAAAAATGTTGAGGTTATATTTTCGTTTCGACCGATTTTACCGTTTCGTCGGTGAAAATTTTCGCATAATTTGAGTTCCACGTTAAATTTTGAAACGAACACATCTTTTAAGTGCGTTTAAACAACAATTGTATCTGCGAAAAACATTAAAATTCATACTTACCATTTTTCATATGTCAATGTCAAATGCAGTGCACTTTAGAAGCAACGTTGCCTTAATTTGCAATTTACACCCATTCAACTTTTCTTCGCAATTACCTTTTTAAAATAAACATTTTACTTTTGCGCGGCCTAATTACTTTTTTATCGCAAATAATTCTAGATTAAAAAACAATTTAAACAGTCACTTAATAAAGAATAAACAAAATTGAGTTATGTTAACGATAAAAAAAATTAGTGCAAAACCAATAAATTATTTTAAAATGTACCTAAAACTACGAACTAAATTCATTATTGACAAATTTCCACGCTTTTATTCTGAATTAAAATAACATTTTCCCAGCTGAGAAAAAAATAACAAAAAGTGATTAGTATGCAACACATTTTACTCATGTTCTATAAAAAGTTATTTTTACCTTGATTTCTATAACAATTACATAATTCAAAAGGAAACAATACTTAAAAAATATATTTTACTACCAAAAAACAATTTACATCTTAATTATAATTTAAAATGCGTGAAAATTTTAAACCTATCCATAACATGAAATTAATTATTTGAGATTGCACAAGTGGTACTGAATAAAAACAATTTTAATACTTGTATAGAATTTTGGATTCTTTGGTTTGCTTAAACTTTAAAGGATCATTCCAAAATTACCTTTTTTTAGTCATTTGGCTCTCAAATTAGTAAAAATTAAAAAAAAAAACTTAAATTTATGCAAAAATTCAACATAAAGAATGGAGTGTTATAAGTTATCAATATCAAAGCAGTTGTCCTCATTCATAGGATGCCAGGAAATTCGGTCCTCATAAAACCTGATCACCATTTGGGGGCACTTAACATTGGCTTGGACTGCAGGCACCAAATCTGCCTCATCTGATCCCACCCATTTCATTAAAAACATTAATTGGCCTGTTGAATTCAAAATAATTAATAAACAATTCATTTTGATTAATCATTAATTTACCAGCAGAATCTGTGGCGCCAAGAATGCGTTCAGGTTCTAATCCTTTATCAAAACCGTTTTTTTCTTTGTCAGTTTCAACCTCTTCAGCAGTTGGTTTTTTAATTTCAGTTTTCTTGGAAGTCTTGGAAGACTTTTGTTTATCCATAATTAGAAAATAAAATTAATGAAATAATTTCTTATTTATTAAACTTTTTACTTATTTTACAAACGATTAAGGTTAAAATGCAGTAACAAGAACAGAACAAAAACCACAACAATCAACGTCGATTCTTTAGGTTATGTTCAAAATCTGCGAAGGGAAAAGAAAACATCCCTTTTTTTTTGGAAAGAAAGAATATTTAATTAATTTCATTCATTGT
>JASKGO010007515.1:0-16803 GCA_030556065.1 Holobus sp. GC000080 | reverse complement strand
TTTTATCAGATTTATATTATTCGAATTTATTTACAAATCATTATAACATAGGAATATAGATAACTTAAAATTTATAACTGATTTTTTATAATTAATACATATAAGATAAAGCTAAAATATACTGCAATCAGATATCCATAACTACTGCTCATAAAACTATGCAGAATGGCACGTTGTTAGTAAATCAAACAGTCTTATGCCGAAATGCAATTAAATTACAAAAATCAACGAACAGTTATTATATGATCCCCAGGGTTAGTAGCTTTCAAAAGAAGAAAAAAAAACAATAAAACACACCATGTAATACAAGTTCTACACTTCTAACCATATCTATTTGCCGTATACTAAAATTGGCTTTGTACAAAAATTACTTTATCTAGTAATAATGTTTATAAATTGCAGTATGTAAATCTATTCTCTAGAAAAGTACCTTAATATCTTATACACTATATACATATAACAATTTTACTGCAATGGTTACATAAAACTTTGCTAGTACCTTAAGAATCTTCCAAATTAGACTTAAAAATTAAATTATAAATACATAATATTCAAGTTAGGTTCCGTTGCGAACTTTTTTTTTTGTAAAGTTTATCAAATTTAACTTTAGATGATAATATCACAAACATCTTATTTCTTTCAAAAACACAATTTTTGGGATGAAGAGATCGATAATAAAACAAATTTTCAGCGCAAACATGCAATGTAATAACATTTCTTCAGTAACGGATTATTTCAAAACAAATTAATAATAGAATAATAATAATAAAACTAAAACTAATTTTAAAACACACACAAAATGAATGATACAGTAACAGTTTCGGATCCAAGTAGATTGCAAAAAAATTGCAAAGAACACAACAAATCCTAAGTTGATACAGCACTTTCTAATTCGGCACTATTTTGATTTCGAAAAGAGACAAATCAAAGCAATATTAATTAGAATTATTGCTTCTAGAAACATATTAACCCATTTCGCAAAGCAAAAACCCGAAGAACAAAATATCAGTCTTATTCACAACACGACTGTTGCTGTTCCAGGCGCTTTTCCTGCTCCAACATGGCATCCAGCTCGTCCGTGAGATTTGCGAGCATATTTCCTATATCGTTAAGTACATCTGCAGGTTCGCTTCTTTGATTCCGAGGTGCGCTTCGACTGGGCGTCGGGGACGGATGAGGCGGCAAACTGGTCCGCGGTTTCGCCGGCGAAAACTCCACGCCTCTACTGCTAGTCCTCGTGCGAATCGTACCAGCGTTTTCATTCGCAAAGGGCAGTGAATCCGATTCCGTACTTGAACTCGACTAAAAATCATGAAGGAAAATTAATCTTAAAACAAAAATCCAACCTAAAGTGCGTAGATTTCCTTACCTTAAAACTAGCATCCGATCCATTCCTATGTTGCAACGCAAGAGTTTTTATCAATTCTTGTTCTTCCGCACCCCATGATCTCGATGCGTTCATTTTGGGATGCGAAGATCCCGGCGGTGTGCCGGGGGCAGGGGGCGGCGGCAACGGAAGATCACCTTGACTATCTAACGATATACTTAAACTATCAGAGCTAGGATATGCAGGCAAAGGCAGCGGACTCGAAGCAACATGGTGAATTTCCACGGTGGTAATGGTCTCGTTACTCTCGTTGCAAGAATCCAATCGCTTGGGGGGATTGGGAGGCATCTTCTTGCCCATAATGGGACTGCTGTATTGCATCTGGTAATCTATGACGTCCCTGGAAATCTGTTTGTATTGCGGACTCGAATATTTCTCCGTGTTGAATTGCGGCTTCTCGAAATCCGGAAAGGTCTCCCTGGGTTTCGCCTGACCTTGCACTTTAGCGACGGGTCGTGGTCTTATGACACCTCTGGGTCTGGGCAACGTACCGCCTCCTTCGTATATTAAACCTGTTTCGTTTGTCGGAGTAATATCGCCATCATCGTATGATCTCCGCCAGGGCATCGACTGCTGGTGGTAGTAATATTGTTGGGCTTGCATATTATCAGGACTAAACGTGAGATGCGTTCGCTCGTTTGGATCCTCCAAGGATTCTAAGGATTTTCCTCTACCAGTTCTAATCTGTAATAATAGTTAAAATAAAAATAAAGTAAAATAAGTTTAAAAAACTGTGTTTTATTTCGTCTCTTTTTTAAGAAGTGGGGCATGCTTATGAAGTTTTCAGTGAAAAAATAAAAATAAAAATTGGCAAAATAAAAATAGTATCAGTGTATAATACCTTGATGGGAACAATGTCTGTGCAGTACATGGCTTGCACGTAATGCGTGCCGGCGCCTGCAAGTTGTCTCGTCTGATCCAATTCCCAGGGTTGATGGAAAGAGCGAAAGGTGCTGTGGACTGCTGGGACACCAGGCGATGGCGGGCCCAAGGGAGCGTGCACCACCACGTCCTTTACACAAACATGCAGCGTAAGCGAATTTGGTAGGTGCCATTGGCGAACAAATATTTCACATTTTTACGTAAGCCAATTTAAACTTTTTTTTTGTTTCCTTTTAGTAATCACCTTATGTTTTTAATTGGAAAAATTTAACATCTATGTGAAATACCTTTGGAATTATGAAAACAATACAAAGGTATAAAGAGATAAAGTCATGCTTAATGAAGTAATCGAATGGCGTTATGATAATAATATATAAAAAAAGGACGAAAAGAAAGACATAAAAGGAAACCGGTGGCTTAAATCTTTGTGGCTTTTACTAAGATAAAAGGACTTACTTGTTGGGTGTACGATCTGTTCATTTCAGCGGTACTAATGCGCTTGCCAGCTCTTAAATCTTTAATTCGTTTGATGGCTAGTATTATTTTCTTTTGATGTCCCAACTTGACTATCCCGAACTCTTCCAAATCTTCCCAAGTTAATTGCGCGACTTTGTCGACGGTCTGATAGCCCTGCTCCAGAAAAGCGGCTTGGTATTCTTCCAAGCGCAACAATCTTAGCCATTCCTCCAAAGAACCCTGTTGGCAAAAAACGGCAAAAGAAGAGAATTAAAAATTTTACGGCAAAAGTGGCAATCAACTCTCTTACTGGTATAAAATCGGGTAGGTTGTCTGGCAAGTTCAGTTGCGCAATTTCAGATTTAAGTCGCTTACGGTGATTCGGCTTTTTAATACCTATCGCTGTTAAATCTTCCGGAGTCATTCTACCGATGGTAGACAGGTCGTAACCGGACTGCAGAAAGAGCGGAATGTAGTCTTCGAATTGCAAATCCGTCAACCACGTCTGTATAATTTCGTGATCCTATTAAAACAAACATATTTTTTATTATAATATCAAAAAATAAATAAAGAAAACTTACAGGATGCCCCTGATTTATCATTCGTTCAATGCGCCCTTGATCAGATCCAATAGAACAAGAACTTAGGGAGCACCTGGGACTGTTCGAAGAACCGATGGTACTGCGACCAGCATTGCTCAACGGATGATAAGACGCTCTTCCGCTGTCCAAAGAAGCTGTGCTGTGTCGCGAACCAGAACCGGCACTGCCACTTGACGAACCAGGACTATCACGGCCAGGCGACTAAAAGAAAAAGCAGCACATAAATTACACGAAAGACCATTAATTATAAACAGTTTCATGCGTACTTGTGTCATATCAATGCCTTGGTCTTCTTGCAGACTCAGCTGATGGTGATAATAAACTGCCGCCTTATGGGTGAGTACGGTGCCGGGAGCCTGTGGTGGAAAGGTAAATTGCGGGGCCGAATAAACGGGTCCGGGCGATTTGCCCGTGCTCCCACTAACTGTACTTCCATAGTCCGAATGATCATCTGAAGCATAAACAAAGAGAAACCTCATGTAATACATTCCACCTAAGGAATACTATATGGAATGGATTTATTTATATTATCGCTGATGTGGCTGAATAAAAGGCATTGCATGCGCTCGCCAAGACACGACATCGTTTCTGGTTTGGCCGAGGATGGCAAGTCAACTCTTTTAACCTGCCATTACCATTTGAAGCTTCTATGTTTGCGCTATATGTGAAGTCTCCGGTTACCACAGCATGCAAGAATGCGTCTTTAAATACCAATAAAGGTCGCCTCTTAACAGTTTCAAACGTACAACATTCAAAACAATTATTTATTATGAGGAAAGTAATTTTCTTTCTCAAATGAATCCAAACAGGATAATTAGTAAAACAAAGATTTGTTCGGATAATTATCCTTAAAAGGAACGAAAAGCTAGTGATTGATAACAGTAATTGGTTTTGGTTGATGATTTGGCTCCAATTGGCTGGCATGCCTAATAGATTATCCATCGAAAGCGCATCAATTGGTAAATATCTGCCTGCAGGCTAAAGGCAGAACCGATAAAAATGGTCTGAGAAATCAATCACCGGTTTAACCACAACCCTAGGCAATCCAACAGTGGCAAAACCGATTGGCCATTTTTACAGTTCGAACGAGAAAAAGGGTCAGTACCTTTAAAATTAATTAATAATGACCATTTAAAAAACCGCCAGTTGGTTCATCAATCAGTCCGCCATTAAACAGTAAAAATGTAAAATTTCCGTTGGCGACAAAAGTAATAAATAAATAAATAAAAAATGAAAATTTATGTAAATGCATATTTGCGGTTTGACTATTGAGATTCTTCGCGAAGTATTACTTTATTATCTTATTGCCGTCTACACTTGGGTAGATTATGATTGTAGCTTAAGAATTTCACCAGAGGCAAAACTGCTTCTTCGTATACGTATATATATAAGTTGCAAATAACTGGAGTATTATTATGCCAAGGACATTCGCGACGACATTCAATTTTGCCTGCTGCACATTGAGAACGTTCCTTAACGCCTTCGCCTCGGGATTTCCTTTTTTCTTCTTTCATTTTATTTCGCATAACGCCAAAAATAAAAGCACGTCACAAAGGATGACTATTAAATTTATTGCGGACGTTTTTATTTTAATTTATGGCGCGCTTATATTATTTAAATTATATAAATGCAACAAAGTGCTTACCTCTAGGCACTCCTGGTGGTTCGGAAGGAGCCAAGAATCCGGCGTCTTCAGAGGAAGAATATCCTGCGGATCCGAAAGAACTTCCGGAATGTCTGAACTCGTGTGGAACCGCCGGGGGCGCTACCTTCTTAGCAGTTGCCGCCGGCTTCGGAGGCCGTGACATGCCGCCCACTGCAAAAAGAAAACAATCTCTTAAAAGATTCGTACGCAAAATACATTGTTTTTCAAAGCATTTGTGTTTGGAATTACGTTTGCCTTTCGATATCCGATACGAAATTCCAAAGATTTTACGGAAGGAATGTTGTTCCGTTAAAGATATCATAATCTTAACTCACAATAACGACCGAGTCGCTTCTGTTTTGAATCGAACATTATACATACAAATGGTGTCCTAAGTAAGAACGTGTTTCAATAACTTGCAGTGTTCTTTGGCACCGGAACGGAGAAATCTCGCCGTAAACCGAATTAGAACCATCAGTAATCACCGTGCCATTACTTCGGTATCTGCTCCGCATACGTAATGCATACATGGGAGCACATAATTAATGATGTTTGGACGGTTTTCTGAAGTTTGTTTTTCATACATTTAAGGCATTTCAGACAATGGACGGATAATTAACCAATTGGCGCCATGAACAGTCTACGTAACAGCTATTATTTACCTGTCCTCTCACCATTAGGTGCTAAAACCAATGGATGTGACCATCGACGGCATGGTGGAGGACAAAAGTATAAAAATGTGTGTCGTAAAGAACCAATGCGTCGCCCACAAGAATTTTTATTTTCAATTTAACCGTGACTTATCAACAGCAGTTGGCGCCAATTTTACTTTCAAAAAGACGCACACGCCGTTTAATTTGTTGATGTTACTGCCACTGTTTCTTTTGGATATGTAACAGATAAAACTTTCTTCATGAAACATAGAGAAAAATTTTAGATATTAACTTTTAAAGCGAATTGTTAGATACTAACTTTGATAATTTATAGCAAGTGAAAGAAATTCTTTTGCAAAAAATTGTTTATTAACTAACAAGCGCTCTTTATTAAGACTTTAGTATATATACAATAAGCAGCTTGTTATATGCAATTACTTACTTTGAAAGTTCCCAAAGGAAATTTAATGTTCGGGAAGACTGAACATGCCGGGAGCGTGCAAATTTGCACAAGTTTATTAAACAATAAACGTCATCGCGTTGAGTGACTTTATTATCAATGAAACATTACTAGTATAGCATATTATGAGAAAACAACAACAGCAAAATGTATAAGTGACATGGAAACTTTTCAAAACTATCGATTGTATTATTACAATGTTGCAGAATACTTAAAAACATCAGACATTCGAAATTCAAAAATTCAAATATATGTTTAATAAGCCTTTCTTTAGAGATAGTGGTGGGTATAAATGCGCGCCCACTGGTTCGGATTTATCAATCGAACTTATGAATGAATTGCAAATGAGCGAGGAAAAAATATGGGAAGGTGTACTATTAAGGAAACGATCGTAGGCTCATATCCTCGTGTCATAAGATCAATCACCCACCTGATATCCCTGACCAAATAGTTCGTTTTATTGCACAATACACATCATTCGCGTAGAACAAACAGAATGTACATTATGTATAGTATAGAAAGTGGTATACTTTTTCATACAAAAAGAATTTCGTGTGTGGTGTTAAGCTACCGAGACACCATATGGACGAAAACTTGACGTCATTGACAGTTTCTTCAGTGGGAAACGAGCACTTGTTACATTCAGGGCAAATACTTATTCAAATGCATTCGAAAGAAAACATAAAAAAAATAACAAATGAATATTAATCACCGTCCATCGAGAGTAATTAAACGGGGCCAATTTTAAAAGCGGAGGCGGCGGTCCACCGAAAACACAACACAATTAAATGAGACAATCAATCGCGAGAGCCGATCCTATAGGCTTCGTCGAGATAATTAACGAACGGCAACCGACTCGCAACATGTATGATTAATTACCGGTATGCGCGACATGTAAATGCGAATCTCTTATCTCGGACGCACGGATTCATTAAGGAACAAGACATAGAGGACCTTTAAAGTTTATACGTACAATATAATGCAGAATTCATTACAAAAATAAAAAACGCGCGCGCGTCCTAAAAGTGAAAATTTTACGCGCTGCTTGAGTGACGGAACATTATTAATTAATGGATTTCAAACACTATTTAAATTAATGACCGTTTCCAGTTGTGGTATTAATCAATCTTCTGCTCTGAGGCTTCCGTAATTACTGCGAAGGTATTTTTAGCCATGCGGTCGAATTTAACCGGATAAATATATGAGTTGAACATGAAATTCGAGTTATTCATGCAAAAATTTGCATAATACAACAAAATTTATTAAAAATTACATATTTAAGATGATTTACGGGTAAGGAAAATGTTGAGAAATAATGCAATTATTTTAGCCTTTTAAAGAAAGAAACAATTACAGGGAATTTTGCAATACGCATCATTAAATTAAATAATTTCTAATTGAAATTTCATTAACTTTTTTGTTTACCAACTACATAATTAAGTACAAATGTTTAAAAATGTACGCCATTGCAAATGGATTCAATTAGTCATACAAGCGCAATTAGATGGAACTTATGATGTATGCCAACTCATGGAACTTGACAGCTTGTCTATAGATGGCAAGTGTAAATTATTGTAGCACTAAGCGAGTGAGGGTTGCTCTGGTTAACTAAGGGGTTGAAGCTTCTAGAAGGACCAACGGTAATCACAGTAATAATCCCTTCGCCTTATTCCAACTAAACTCGTTTCTTTACGAAATAAATGCTTCCGAATTAGTAAAACAACAGCAGAAATTCCATACCATCAAATACAGAAAAATTACGAAAACCCTTTAGTAGCTTGTTTCGCAGAAATAGACATAACTCAATTACATGTAATGCCTGTCGTTTCAGTAAAGCGTAATTGTAATTATCGAAGTAAGCACGAACGGGTTTGCCATGAAACGATGCGCATTTCTAGTTTTTCTTGCAAAAGAAGAAATTGTATGCAATTCGATCTTGACGGCACATATAGTAGTATACATATAATCGAAATTTAATTAAGTAACGTCAGCAACTACATTAAAACCATCTGATGACGTTATAATGATGCTTAAAGGCAATAATAATATCGGCGCGTAATAAAAATAACGTAATTTCAATTACAGACATTATATTTGCAAACGAACAGAGTGCCTTCATCAGCTATGTAATAATAATAATATTTTATTGCGCGCATATTATCGAAGCAATAAAATCATCATTAGACTAATGTCGTTTAAATTGTTGGTTAAACGAAACGCCTGGCGCATCCATCTTGTAATCGCATTTGTAATCAGATCGGAAAATGCGGTACTTTAAGAGCATCGGGACGATTATGTAAGAGTGATATAATTGTGTTTTCAGATGCTATCTGCGTGTCGGAGACTGCAGACATTATTTTTACCCTGTCGTACACATTACATATCTCTTACTGGAGATCTGTGCGCTTCTAATGGGAATTCGAATGAGAAATCCCATATCGTGCGCGGTGCGGTGGTTTTACATGCGTCCCGCGTGAAAATTCCTCGCTTTGTATATTTTCTCTTTCCTTCTGTCGTGACAATGGGGATGAAAGATGTATTTCCCTTTTTGAATGATGCAAAGGATAAGACACAAATTTGATATAAAATACATTAAACAAATGTTCATCCAACCAAATTAGATGGAATGGTATGAAAATAGTCTTGAAAAAAACAGGATATTTTTCATGTTGACAAAAATTATATATTCGTTTATATTATTTTAGCTTTTTTTTTAAGTCCAGTCATGAATCTCCTTATTTAAATAAGGAAATAAAAAAAATAGTGAAAAGCTGATTAGGGAAAGGGCTTTCAATAAATAGGAAAATAGATGTAAAACAAACAGATTAAGTTTGGGTGTCTAGAAGAAACAATATTTGTGATCGGAAATTTTTTTGAAATGAACAATGAATATAGTAAAATATCATTAGGATATTTAAATAAAAATAAGATTAATGCCATGTCTTTATGACAATGAAAGTATACCATGATTTTTATGAATTTATTGTCAACATTAAAATAAAGCAAATATAAAAACCTTTTTACAATTCTAAAGTCCCAATAAAAATGAAAAAAAAAAATATATTTCGAGAACAGGATGTTGCACTTTTTGCACACTTCCTACTAACGCAGTTACTAATTACTGCACATAGCCAGTGCACACAAAACGCCCAGCACTAATTCACTCACTTTGATCTGGGAACACGGCCTCGTAGGAAATTGTGGTGACACTAATGCCGTCTCTCTAAAATATATTAACGCAGTCATTATCGCAGGGGAAACATCAGAACGCTATAATGTTAATTTTGCGAAATAAATTAAGACGATAATTAAAGGTTATCAGAGTGAATTACGATCGCATGGTAACAATGTACCATATAAGTATGTACACAATTCAATTATTTGACCTAAATACTTGGCAATTCTTCTTTCCGGTTTGGTGACTTTGCATTCTGGCAAATCGAATCGACTGCATTGCACCAACATAGCTATCTATACACACTATTTCGGGCCGGGCCTTCCCTGAATTATTACGGAGATGGTGCAAGAGAGTAGAAGCTCAGCTGTCGGCATCTTAATGGCGATTTATGATGAACTGCATTAACGTTTAGGTGCATCTGCACTTAGCTTTAGCTCTGCACTATATGTGTATTGAAATTCCGATCGTAAAATGCGCGTGTAAAATTTATGTACATTTCCGACACAATAAATGTTGCTCTTGCTTTTTCGAGATGCTAGCAGATCAATCGATCACACTTAGTACCATAAATCATTGAAGACTGCGAAGAGCTAAAACGCGAGCTTAGCAGTTAACACACTCAAAGGAATCTCTCACGTATAATAATGGCTAGTGACTTCCACTCGAAGCGCAGCATGTACCTAACTCTATCTTGAAAGGACAAGGAAATTGCACTTAAAAATAGTCGCTAGCGATTTATCTAGTAATTGAAAGACTGAATATTGTGCGAGGACACGAAGAAGCGTCCTTAGGCTTGCGCGCAAATGAAAGAGATTGCCATTAAACACGAACAGAGCCTTCTGCTGTGCCGTGCCTTCGAAACGGTCCCTCTTTACACACCGAGAGACAGAGTTAGAGAAAAGAAAAGTCCTTTTTCGCATACACACTGCAAAAGAAAAAGAAAAAGCCCCGGTGTGATTTAAAGGAATAATTTAAGGAATAAAAGCGAGCGAATAAATTGAAAAGTCAAGTAGATTAATACCTTCTATTCATTGCAGCGCGAAATTTATCATGAAAGTTTGCAGTGCAAATTTTTGTGCCGCCCGTTGCAAACACAAAAGTGAAAAGGTTCCCTCGAGATTTCCGCAGCGAATTGCAACGATGAATGCAGAATACCGCACAGTTTTATCAATTAGGGTACTGCGAAATTCCGTTAATTAGGTCCTACGTGTTGTTTCATTAAACAACGACAAAATAAATAACGAAGAAAGTAAATTACGCGCTCGCTCTATTTTCATTGCAAAAACGTGACTTTTACTACGCTCCAAGTGAATTGTTTTATGAGGTCCTGCAGCAAGAATCGCTAACAGGATCAGGATTATACGGTTATTTAAGTAAAAGCGAAATATTACAGCAAGACTAGCTCATTGGTTTTAGTGTTTTTGTTTTGTTTTTTGTTTGTTTTCTAAAAACAACATAGATAGACTTACAATTAAGTAGATTTTTCCAACTGCCACTGAGCACTTTAATGTACCTATTGATGGTCATCGGTGCAGAGGTCCTGTTTTTATCTAAATTTCCATCAGACTGACTGCGCGCCATGCAAACATTTTTCTTGGACCTGGTGAGCGAATTGGTATGCCATCCGCTCGCAGAGCGTTGCTGCCTCCCAGCTGCGGCGGTCGCCGCATTCCTTCCCGGCTTTTTGCAATTTTTCACCTCGTCCTCCCAGTAGTAGTTCGATACGTCGAAAGAGGACGGATCGTGGAAACTGCGATAAGTCGACGTGAAAACACCGTTGGGATGTCCGTGATGCAAACTTTTGCGATGTCTCGCAAACTTCTTGTTCGGAGGCAGCGGTGGCGGACCGAAACATATCGTTGCCATATTTACAGTGTACGACACTCGCGCTCCGATTATTTTAAATGACGCTTAAACCATAAACTGGTCACCGAATACTTCTTTTTTTTTTGTAAACAGTTTTAAAGCAAAATATTTGTGTCTGATGGCAACATAAAAGTCGTAACTTTAAACCCTAAAACAATAACAACATTTTGGTTCCTATTTTATATTTTAAACTATTGTTTAACCCGCTTTTAGTTTGATAGTTTGACGTTTGAAATTCAAGTCGCATTAATTGGTTTTGAAAGCTTTCTTTAAATTTTAGCTAATGGGCCGATATTGAGTGTTACTATATGAGGGCGAAGGGTTGCTTTGTAAAATGGGGGTTAATTTGATAGTGGTTTAAGTAATTAAAAACCTCTGGTCTTTATTAATAAAGCAATTAGTCTTTGATATGTAATTAATTCATTAAAATAACCATTAAAAGATTTAAAAAACTGCAGTTTTAGAACTTTATTTGATTGAAAAACTGAAAATGATTAAAAATAATTTAAGATTTGTCACGGCGGTAAAACAGGCCACAAAATTGCTAACGATTTTTCCACTAATTATAATTTATGCACCGGTAAATATAATTATAGAGATATGCAAAGAATATAAAAATCCTTTTAAAATAATAACCATTAATGGGTACAATTATAATATATCTATATAGGTTTACCTTTTTGTATGGTATAAAAGTAAGCATATTATATTCTTTCCGTTGGTAATTTTTCTTAATTAAATGGTCGCAGCAGCCACGATGTGACTTGCAATATTAGCCTTATAAAAACGTTTGAATAATGCATTAATGCAAATATTTATATCTAAATAATAAAACATCAATTTGCAATTAAAAGTGTTTAGATTTAGGTATTCATCTGCGAGGACGACTAATTGCTTGTGACTGTTACGGTTTTAAATTACTTGTGCCATCCATATACAGTAAGAGCGGCTAAATTTAGATTTTAACTGCAGACAATTATATTTATGGTGATTTTTTATGCAACGCATATGTTTAAGTCTCAAACCCTTCATTAATATATATTTTATTTTCCCATAAATTAACTTTTGATTATTTTTTTTTTAAGAAAAAAGCTTTTACTAATAAAAGGCAAAACAAAAAACTAATTTTTCGATTTGTAATACAAAATGAACTTCTGGGTAATAACGGAAAGGCTACTCTACAATTTAGAGCTTCTTTGACCCTTTGAAAAGGAGCATGCGGCGGCGGTCAAGTGTAAAATATACGCCTGTGCGCATTGTTAACAACCGCTCTCTACATGAAGAAGACGAAGCAGTTCTTTAATATTTTCGCGTGTGCGAGCGGTATATTCCAAAAACCCACACATAACAATAATCTATGGGACGAGGAGGAGAATTCGCCCACTTGTTTGCTCTCTCTCCAGCACAAGCGTTTCTCTACGTTTTATACACATATGCAGTATGCAATAACAAAAAAAAAACACATTATGGCAAGAACCCGAAAGGTTCCAATGAGTGCTGACCATGATTACAACCTTTGCCTATCTTAAGAGTTTACTTATATGCAGAAATAATAACCATACATCACGTACGTTCATAATTTTCAAATAGCACAGCACTTTGCCATTAAATGTATTAAAAAAAATGAGAAAAAAATGCAGAAATACATTATTTGTTTTATTTTCACTCGCTTTTTATTCTGTGTTACATACAGCAAGCCTTGTTCTTCTGCTGTCTGTCCGTTTCATGTCTCAGTACGCTTAACTCTGACAGCCACATGTGAACTCGATGGTTATACATGAGCATGAAGGATGGTAATAAATGTACCGGCAAAGTTTTATATATTATTACCGATTGAAAACGTTCATTTGCTGCTCTACGGACGAATACACAAGTGGCTTGCAAAGGGGGATCGGTTGATCCTACGCACTATTTTAGTAGTTCTTCCTTTTTTCATGTAACTCGTATATCCTTTGAACGTACAATCGACTGTGCATCTCTTTTATAATGCCATGCAATTATTATTTAGGCGCGACACTCGGTCTTCATAACACAATGAGTAATTTTCTCCACGAACGAAGAATAATCGTAGTAAATCATTAATTTCGACGCTGCATAAATATTTGCGTTGATGTGGGCACACAAACATCGAATACTATAATAAAAGCTTTTCCTTTGACCCAGTTTTTTTCTTAATAAATGTGAATATATAGTAAGTATATAAAGAAAAAGAGGAAGTTGAAGGAATATAAAACGTTTATTAATTATCGATTAATTGCTTTAAAAAATTTAGGTTATTGAAATTTAATTCAAGAACGATTTTCTTTTTATTTGATAAACCTACTTATATCATGGTTTTCCTAATCAATTTAATTAATGAAAAACACAGCTGCTAAACAAGGAGATTATTAATATGTTCATGTACTCGTAAATTTATGAAGTAAATAAAAGTTCATAAAACAAACCAATTAAATGTCTACAATTAAAGTGCTTAATTATTGTAACAAGCGCACAGTTTTTCTTTTTTTATCTTAAGCTTCTACTGAGTGAAACAGCTTGCTTCGAATGCATTAATAATCATTATGCATCAGAGTTATTTTCGAGAAACGTATGGACTATATGACTTATTTTCATAATTAGTAAGGTAACACTTCCTGTTTAGAGCGTCTGGTTTTAAATTTAAACATTTATAAATAAATGCATGAAACCTTAAAGTAATTGCCTATTTTTTAAATTAGCAACGCATCAAATTAATTTCATAAACTATCAAAGCCAGTTCAAAAAACCGCAAAAATTTAGTAGAAATTGAAATAATTATAAATTAGTTCAACCACCAAAAAATAATTAAAAAAAAATACCTCGTAGGACTTGCATCTCATAAGAAATCATTAATACACTTTTTAATATTTTTTATCATTTCACATTTATATCAAATAAAACAATACTTCTTTTCGGCGAAAACAATAGGCTAAAATTGCTAAAGAAAATTCCGCGTCTGAACCCGTTGGTTGTCCGGCCGACACTAAAGTCCTCGACAGAGCACACGCTATTACTGCTGCCTGCATGAAATCATCGAGCTTGCTGCTATAGCTGCTGGAAGCAGAACGCCGTGTATAGTGCGGAGGAATGGAGGAAAGCATATCGCTTGATTTCTCCTCCACAGCACACGGCCGAAGAAGAACAACAATACGGTGGCAGCAACCAAACGACTGCCGTCTTCATGTTATATTGCATGCTTCGTCGATTACGACAAGCATTAAAATCGTATAATAATAGACAGACAGCGTCTCTCCCGATACTCAACCGCAAATTATTGCCATTTGCTGCAATCATCAGCACTCACCATCATTTGCAGATTGATTTGCACAGTGCTACTGCACATTTTGCAACGCGGAAGAAATCGCAAAACCACCCTCATTTGTGCATTTTCGTGAATCATCCACTGTTCGCTGCGCATCTGATAAATATGATTCATGATTGCGGTGGTGGCGGCCGGTATCGTAACGATTGTGTTATATTGAGTGGAAGAGCGAAACAGCCCCGAGATCGCTTTGGACCCCCTTCGGCAGGAAATTGGTACGCTGACTGGACAGGACAGATTACGCTGATAATTTCTTTATTTTCTGCATGTCATGTAGCAACAAAAATTTCGCACTTTCAAAGGTTTCGCAATGGCTTTTTGCATCAGCAGTGTCAAAGAGGCGGCTTTAGGATTATAATAGCATACACATACAGTATATGGAGTTATAGAGTGAAAGGTCATTGTTTGTGCAATGTTCGCGTTTTTGTCTTGTGCTGCTGCTGTTGCTGAAAGCGCGCACGGAGAGCATCGGCTAAAAGGTCAGAGCCCTTAAATATGCACCAAGCTATACTAGCCATGCAATATCAAAGAAACAAAGAGGTTTTCTTTTTTTTTTTTGTTAAAAAATTAAATTTTTTTAGAAAATTTTTAATATGTCTTCTTTTTTGGTAAATTATACAGACTTTTTTAATTTATCGTTCATGGAGTTTATCAAAGTGTAAATAATGTCAATTCAAATAGAGAGGAAAAACTTTCGAAGGGAAAAACTTATCGTGCGATAACAGTATTTGTCATTTTTTTGAGGAAACAAATTTCGGTTTTTATATAACATATATTTTATGCTCTATAACAGCTTCGAACTTTTAATATCATTCCGGGTAATTTATTTTCGCTTAAATGGCTGAAACGACTGAAACCGAAAACATGATATTTAAAAAAGTCAATGAACTTTTTAACTGTTGTTAAAAAAAAGTATACATGAACTAACATATATTCACCTACACCCAAGCAATACTTATAGGTAGTATATACGTATAAAGTGTACAAAAGGCATTCGATATGACATTTTTCTTGTCGGATTTAACTACACTATACACAAATGCATACAAATAAAGAATAAATAATGAAATTTAATACAGTTATACATGGAATCTACAAACTAAACGATTCGTCTTCCTCGATATAATATATCAGTAACATAATTTATATAACTTTATTTATATCGTTCGCAAGGCACAGTAATAATAATTTATCGAACGCGTTCTTTCAAATATAAACAACAATTATTCAATAATCGTAAGCACAAGTCGTAAATTAATTGCGTGGCTGATGCACGATAATCGAAAATGGGTTCAACGCAATTGCAAAGAGCACTTCTTTAAATTAGTTTCCAATAAATTAATTATTCGTAACTTGAAATAACCAACTAAATTACATATTCACAAACTCGGAATTATACGAAACAAGTGCACGGTCGTAAAAACAAAGAAATATTACGCGCGCGCAATAAACCGCAGAAAAACCACCCTAATTCTGCTTTATCATCGCGAATAAAATTGTCCTGAGTAAATGTAATATAATGTAAGTCCAGTAGGAAATTGCACCCGGTATTCTTGAAGAGTTAATAAAGCTTTCTTTGCTTTTATAAGGGCATAAAAAATTCGTTGATGGTAATTTTACGAGCGGCGCGTTATGTGAGCTTATTAAAAATTCATTAATTTGCCGGTAAAGCCCGCGCACGGCCATACTCTGTACACATTCAGCGAAGGAAAGTACATAAAAGCCGTGGCATATTGTTAAAGTATAACAGGAAACGGTAGCACGCGCTAATTAATACACGTCTCATTTTCAAATATAAAAATTTTACATTATGCTTTCCTGTATAATTTCAGTAAAAAAAAAAGTACATACTTATTATTTTCGAATAAAATGCTTTAATATAACAAATACAAATTGTATTTGCAACAAAAGACGTTATTTTATTACTGCAAAGCTAATATTGTTAACGACAATCCAATAACAATCATTTTTGTTCCCATTGTGCAGCATCCGCGTAAGCAAGGGAAAACTTTACGAAACTTGTGTAACCACTTTACAATTTCGAGGGACTTAACCCTCTTGCTTGTTTGTAAGACAATATTATTACACTTTGTGTTAAACTTTAGTTGTTTGTTTGTAGCTTAATCATTTTTAAAAGCATCCATTGTGTTGAATTGCAGTGTGGACGGCGCCGCAAACCAACAAAAGGGAAAATTTTATTTGCAAGAAACGCGCTCTGATAAGTGGAAAATATTATTCGTACAGAGAGAAGAGATATAAGAAAAACTTTCAGCAGCAGAATTTACTTCATTTGGTATTCGCTGCTGAAACAAATTGCGGTTTTATGCTTTGGAT
>JASKGO010007514.1:0-12388 GCA_030556065.1 Holobus sp. GC000080 | reverse complement strand
GATGGGGATGCCTACCCAAACACCACTACCCATATCTTGCCGGCCGTGGGATTCGAACCCATGTTGCTCGGTCCGAAGTCCGGAGCTCGAACCACTGAGCCACGGTCCCGGCTTGAAAAATTTAAATTGTGAACCAAACGACATTGGTAATTTCATTTTATTACAGCCCTGTTCAGAAGAAAGTCCTTAATTTAAGCTCCAAAATTGGTTGATTTTTTTTTTAATAATATGTTATGACTAGGAACTGGAGGAAATAGTACAATAACGAAAAGGAATCAAATCCTAGTCATGGAAACTATTTTGACTTACTTTGATAAATCTTTTTAGAAAATTAGCAATCAATCAGTAAAAAACGATTCATCAAATTTTACTTTATTGTAAACCAACCTAACGGGTCTTAATTAAATGTTCAGAGATACAAGATGCATATTGGTAATGCATCGACCCACTTTTTTTCTATTTAAAATGAAGTACTACCTCTGTCTGAAAAACGGGGTTCAGTTCTATTTCCAATTTGTTCCTTATTATGTTATACAAATAGATATTGCTTCAATAAATTTTACTGAAACTTATAAAACATACCTAATTTAAATTTTTATTTTTGATATCATGTTTTTTTTTCCATTACTATTTTACACATAATACGAATTTGATTGCAGCTTCGTTAATTGTACTGCGGCTCAGTTATTTCCCTACTTTATGTTGAAGTAACAACTGTAAAATTTCATTGCGCTGGTCAAAAATCAGTTTCTTGGGTTTTCGTTATCTTCTCACATTTACAACACTATTTTGATTTATTTATTGTATCACCCATATTTTATTTTCAATACGTCAGATTTTGATTTGATGTTTTTTGCCCATTTTTAACTAATTATATCAAACTGTTAACTTTGAGAGTTTAGTGTACTTCTTGAGAGGACTTCTTGGATATAAGATATAGCCCTGGTTTTTAAGACGGAATGATTAAAACCCGATAAGTTTATTTATCACTGTTACTTAAAATTTTAAACGAATTTTATGTCATAATTTGGAACAGAAGTAATTAATATGAAAAAATAACGCTTCTTTGAACTTTACTAAATTAACATACTACCAATAGGAAAATTTTCTACGGAACAAAATTGAAAAACAAATATCAAAGTGTTCATTAGCTTTTTGCTTACAATGTCGGACACCGCAAACCCTGCTTTAATGGTGTTAAAGGATTATCCTAGAATCATTTCACCTATCTGCATTTTATTTGCACGATGCGCATCCGAGTAATTAGCGTACCAAAATATTTATTTTCAAAAACAAAAATCGGGTATAAAGAATACAATAAAAACAAAAATTTATAGCTTATGCGGAACAGACGGAACAAAAGACAATAAAAAATTGATTGGGTCTTATAATTCTGCGTTCTTTCAATCGCAATAATTAAAAGTGTCAATTCATCAATGCCGCGCAGCAGAAAGCCCAGACAATGATGACCCCCAGTTTTTTCCAAAAGAAACAATACATTATTTATTCCGAAATATATCTATTGTGTGTTAATCTATGAACCCCTTACTGAATTATTTAAAGGACAAAAATCATATTTTGGCCAGTCCAATAGTTTTATTAGTGAAGTGAAGGTAACTAACATAAACAATGATTAGCACAATTGTCAACTACTATAATCGTATCCTGTACGATTATGCTGGTAATACGCAAATCGATGGTAATGGATTCTAATATTTTTCAAATTGTCAATCCCTTTAATAGATCAACGAACCATCGGTTATCCGTTATGCGGCTCGCCCGTTCCGCCGTTCACCCTGTTGATTCTGTACGCATGGTTTGTAATGTCCTATGGAAAGCAATTCATGAAAGACCGTCCGGCTTATGAACTAAAAGCCGTCATACAACTTTACAATGTTCTTCAAATCGCCACAAATGCCGTGATGTTTTTGGTGGTATATTGAAACCGTTTTCTTTTATTATTGATCAAATTTGATTTCGTACGATTCCGTAGGCCTCATATGTTGTGGTGCATCTTTTTCCAAATTTCAAATGCATGAGTCGTTTCATGCTGGTAGATTTAGGCCTTGACACTGTGGGAGTATTCTTCAGTTGGGTGTACTATATAAACAAGTTCATGGACTTACTGGACACGGTGTTTTTCGTGCTCAGGAAGAAGTTCCATTTGATTACCACTTTGCATCTGTACCACCACATCTCGATGGCATTCATCGGATATTTTGTCATGCATTACGGTTACCCCTTGGGGGAAGTCGCCATTATTGGATACCTAAATACATTGGTTCATACGTTCATGTACTATTATTACTACATTCGCATCTCCAAGAAGAACAAAGTCGATAATTTATGGTGGAAGAAGTATATCACACAATTGCAATTGGTAAATATTTTCTTTATGGGTCAAATTGTCTTTTTCGTTTAAAAACAGCTCATTTCTAAATTGATACCAAGTTAAAAGTAATATACATAAAAATAAAACTAAAGTTGGACTAGAAGTTCAACACCAATGTAACATGTTCTACAATAACTTTTATTATTTTAGTGCCAATTTTCAATATTCACTGTCTGGTTTACTCTTCGAATACTTTTCGTGGATTGCACCAATATCTATCCGAAATTCTTGATGGTTGGCTATTTGGCTCAATCCTTGATTATGATGTTCATGTTTGGGCAGTACTATTACCAAGCATTTGTCAAGCCTCAAAATGTGAAACAGCAGTAAATCAATTATTATTAAATTAGTAGACGGTATTTATTTCAATTGATAATGCAAAGTGTTTAGTAATTATTTTTTTAAATAAAATTATCCACTTTTCTTAATTCCTGTTTAGAACTTAAGCAAGTTTAAAGACAGTTATTTCAATTATGAAAGTTAGATTTATCTTCCTAAGTATCCTGCAGAAATAATATCAACTTTTCTGATATCTATTAAGATGTTTAAGAAGTCAGCATGTCCTCAAAACTGTCCTCAAAACTTAATATCAAATTTCTTTTTCTTAACTTTTTCTGTTATACGAGTACATATTGTTACAGGCTAAAACATCCTCACTCAAGCCATAATTAATACACAAAAGCTGGTAATTTTTTTAATTTTATTTTTATCATTATTTTTGTTTTTATTTTGTCCCATATTATCATATAAAAATTGCTTCAAAATTTTATTGACTCACGTTTTGTGTATTATTTTTTAACTTATTTTTAGATTGCAGTCAGTAATGCTTTTTTAAGCTTATTATATAAATTGAGAGGCACGCGTAATTTAATAAAGGATAGTTTTTTTTTAATTAATTTCAAACAAAAAATAAATTATAATAATCACAAAAATTTTATATCTAGATTTTTATAGCAAAATAAAAAAGCATAAGATGGTAATTGAAAATAATTGTGTATAATAAAAATTAATGTTGATGTGAAGGCGCCGGTCAACAAGGTATTTTTAAAGCAAAATTTTCAGACAAATGATATTCACCGAAATAGTTTTCAAATTATTTATCTACCAAATTATGGTGTACATTTCAGTTTTCATTTTGTCATATTACTTCAATGAATTTTATTAAAACTTATCAAAATTTATACCTAATTTAAAATGTTGTCCCAGATGTCATACTACTTTTTATTACTAATTTTATTCAGTACATAATTTACATAAAATTCGAATTTTGTTACACTGCGATTCAGTTTTTCCCTACTTTTTGCTTAAATAAGAACTGTAAAATTTCATTACGCTGGTCGCAAATCAATTTCTTGATTTGTCAGTCTCTTCTTTCTTTACACAACAATTTTGATTTATTTATTGAATCTTTCATAACTAATTATGGCAAACTGTTCAAATTCGTTTTGAGTACAGACTACTACTATAATATTTGATACAGCATTGTCTTTCATGATGGAACAATTAAAACCTATAAAGATTATTTATATCTTCATTAATCAAAGATTTTTAAATTTTGTCTTTAAGCCATAAATGCATTCCATATTTAGAAAAAATGCGTTATAAATATTTTTTGGCAATTCTTCCCTTACCATAAGTATCGTATATTTAATCCATTGATTTTCAACTAAAAATTTATTACCAAACTGTTGCCATGAACACTGATTTTTTTTTTTTTTTGAAAAAAATTGTTTTGTTTACATATGGAAAGTTTCAAAATTTCAACACTTACAAACAATCATACCGCACTGAATATTTCTTTGAATATATAGGCGCAAAGCATTCAAATGACATTTCCACCGGAAAATTATTTGAATAGTTAAATAAACATTTTATGCAAATTAGATTAATCAAATTTAAGTGAAATGTTGAATAATAAAATTTCAGTTATAAGCGATTCCAGCTTGAGTGCCTACGCACTCAAATACCAAATACCCTTAATCAATAACCTTTTTTTTAGTCCTCCTTTTATTGGATTTTTCAATAAGTGAAAACTAAAAATGATTATAAAAATTAACACTCTTTACGAGACCTTATTCTACAAGTATGCAGGTATTTTCTGAAAACACAATGTTTGTAATCATAATATTTTAATATTATTTTTTAACTAGATAAAAGAACGTTAAATTGGCCAATGTGCGGTTCGCCATTTGTATCGTTTTCAATTATGGCAGTCTACATTTTATTTGTGACGAAATTTGGAAAGCTTTTTATGAAAAATCGACCGGCTTATCATCTTACGAAAGTTATTCAGGTTTATAACATTGTTCAAATTGTTATGAATGCCAGCATGTTCTTTTTGGTAAGGATTTTTTGTTTGTTACAAATTTGCTTGGTGTTTCTTTTGAATAGTTTTTTCTTTATATAGAATATGTACGTATTTTTTGGAATTCGTGACTGGAGTTGTTTCGGCTCCCATACTTTCTCTAAAGGCTCCCGTTTGGAATCCTTAGGTTTATTGTCGCAATGGCTGTACACCATTAACAAATATATGGATTTATTGGACACGGTATTTTTTGTGTTGAGAAAGAATTTCCATTTGATAACCACTTTGCACGTGTACCATCACATTTTAATGGCTTCGGTGCCGTTTTGGATCGGAAGATACTATCCTCTGGGAGAAGCATCAATGGTGCCCTTTGTAAACAGCTTGGTCCACGCTTTTATGTACTATTACTATTATATCAAGATTTCCAACAAGTCCAAAGTTGATAATGTTTGGTGGAAAAAGTATATCACTCAATTACAACTGGTAAATATTACTTTTTATTTACAATGAGGGAATGTTGATATTTGAAAATTATTGCAAAGTTGATTTCAAAAAAAGCTCAATATTTTATTGCCTCTGTTCCAAATCATGGATTCATTTTTGTATTTATTTGATTCCAAATTTGGTTTACAAATTCAGATTACTTTAATAACTTTCATCGAAACTTGTCAAATGCTTTTATTTTTTCTATGAAAAACTGTTAAAATTGGTTTTGAAGAAATACTACTTCTAAAATCGTAAATATAATACAGTTTTTTAAGATTGAATGATAAAAATACTAAAAGCCATTAAGTTCATTTTTCTTTATAAATCAAAGATTTTCACAGAAATGTAGAGCATAATTTGGGACAAAGGGAGTAATTACCACGTAAATTGTAAATTTATAAATACGGGATGATGTATTGAATGGTCCAACATAAGGATTTCAATGGCAACTTTTTTTAATTAGAAATTATTTTCTTTCTACAATAGAAAAAAATTTTTACTTTTTAATTTCCGGGAAACTGTAATCCACCATTGAAATTCAAACATTCA
This sequence comes from Holobus sp. GC000080, assembly GCA_030556065.1. Classification (NCBI taxonomy): domain Eukaryota; kingdom Metazoa; phylum Arthropoda; class Insecta; order Coleoptera; family Staphylinidae; genus Holobus; species Holobus sp. GC000080. The sequence continues at coordinate 6,653 of JASKGO010007514.1, read as the reverse complement.
ACCAGGTTCAGGGTCAACCACCTGGTATATATACAATTTTAATTCAACTACTGCTTCATAAGTTTGCTACTTAAATTAAGCCGGAATTTCAGCTAATTAAAGAAATAGTTGATATTACATTAGTTGATATCAATATCAAACCTGTTTCAAATAAATTTAAGTTTTATTGGCAACCAAAGTCAAATTTTTCATTGTTTTTAACAATGCAAGGTGTTTTATAATTTTTTTTTTCATTTTATATTAAGTAACGCTTATTTTCAGGCACAATTTTCCTTTCTGCTTGCCTGGTTCTCTTGGCGTCTCTATTCTCTCGACTGTACAAACATCTATCCAAAACAGTTCTCTCTATTGATATTAGTACAAGCAATGGTTATGCTGTACATGTTTGGCAGTTACTACCACAAAGCATTCCTAACACCTAAGAAAGTTTCGGACCACTAGTTTTTTTTTTTTTTTTTAATACCATTAAGGAAGAAATTTCAATGCGTTAATATAATCTGTACATTGACATTAAAGTTGTTCTCTTTATATTCTAATCATTTCAGTTTGTCCCCTTGGCGCATTGTTTAGGAAAGTATAATTTCTAATGCAAAATGAAACTGATCAAATGAATATTTAATTCTCACATATATATGCACCATGGGGGAACGGATAATTAATAGTTAGATAATTAGTGTTTACGCTGATTACGGTACGCGAGGAAGCCTAGGTGTAATGTATGTTTGTTATAAATACGTAAAACATACTGTGTATGATGATTAATGCTTTTGAATATATGTTTGTCGTGTTGTTGTATTGCTTATTTGTATATGTAAGCCGCCTCCGCCGCCCCCTTGTGATGATGAATTGGAGCCCTATTTGGGTACGCGGAGTTTTAGTTTATTTTCCATAATTCCCCCATTTCCGAATGCTCTCTCTCTCTCTCTCAATGCGTAAAATTCGACGATAACTATATATGATCATAGCGACACCCTCTAAATCATTCGTTATAATATATCCTCATGTTGAAATTGCAAAGCTACACATTTTTCGCTTCTAATTTTATCTCTTTTTCCGTTCATTAGTCTTCATCAGTCACCAGAAAAAATAAAAGTTTAGTCTATTTTTTGCAATAGTAAGAAGTTTATATAGATCCATGACTAATTGTATAAGCAAAAAGAGGCTGCCCACATCAGTCCACTCTGGTTGGAAACAATTCGGAAATGTCGAGATGATTTCAGAATGATGGTACTGAAGAAACAAAAATCCCTTTTCAGTTGCACGTTTATAAGAACTTAGTCAATGTTAATATTTTAATTTTTGAATGATCCAAACACAACATGTAATAATTATTACTACTGTTAGTAAAGGAAAGTGATCGGAAAATAAGTGGATTGTTTTTAGGTTCCAAAGGGTTGTCAATTTCATAACTCTATCTTAATTTTTTTTTATCAAATAATTAATCATTAAGTGTTCAAGAAGTGCTTCATTTACGTCAATTTTTCACAAAAGCTACCCTTTTGATTTTAAAATTTTCACTCTTTTTATATAGATCATATTATTCGTTACAAAATGAAAAATAAAATTTCATTTATATCTTTTTTGTTTTCCCGAAATGATTTTAAAGTGCGCGGTGTCATATTTCTAGGGCGAGTACAACATAAAAATTAAATTTTCTCAAAAGTCATTAGTTAATGGGGAGCTTTTTCCGTTATCTAAATCAAAAATAAATCTTTATCAATGTTTTTCCGGTTTCCCGGAAAAAAAAATTAAGTACGCCGGATCCACTCCTATAAAACTTGGTTAGCCATGTTTTATATTTATCTACGTAAAACAATAGAAAAAACCAAAGAAAATAATAAATTGCGAGTACATAGTTTATCGTAACCACAAAAACCCGCCCAAAATCAACAATACAATGAGAGGCTCATAAATTTGCAGTATCACAAATTTGCGATACACTCAATATTGATGATTTCAATATGAAATATTATATTCCTATGTATTTCTGAAATTGTTTCATTTAATTAAAGCTGTATGTATGTACAAAATTCATAGAAATCATTAAATAAATTAATTTGAACAAAGTGCAGGCAAAATTAATTATCTAATTAAAAACAATTGAGAACCTACAAAAAGCTCTGTATGGCTTTGATGCTATCACAAATACATATATGTATAAGTTGTAATTTATTTCAATTACGCAACTTTTAATGACTGATACCGCCATACTTTGTAAACGAGACACATTAGGATGTTTAATTAGTCGATGTGTAATGTTGTTAAAACTTTACTTTCCGTAATCTAATATGTTTCACATTTTATTCAATCATAATAATTCGTCTTTTATAATTATAAAATAAAATATATATATATTATTAGGAATACATTACACCATTACACGTACAACATAAGTAAAGAAAATCCTTTTTAGAATCGAATTTAATTGGCATAAAAACAGTGATCAAATTTCACTTAAAAATGAGTAAACACTTTTTCGACGGAATTTAATCAAAATTGCAACTATCAATAGATTAAAAACGAAGCACAAAAGCATGCACTTAAAAATGCATGTAAACAATCGATTATTATACAGGGATATTTTTTTTATTTATTTCTTTGTTTATTATGGAAGTGATAATATTCTATTTCCGATCATATTATCTGACTAATCCTAGATCCGCCTAAATAGTTTCAACTTTCAGATACTTCCGGTTATACCGGAAGTAGAGATCAACTTAATTAGATAAGTAAAGCAGAAAACGAATCAGGGATTTGTAATAAAATATTATTGGGGAAAGGAAAGATTTTCTATAACATTTATTATCAGTTTCCCAATACAAAACTCCATCGTGAACAAAGTGACCCTGTATAATCTATAGTTATACGTGGGTATACTATAGATTTTATACCAATGGAAAGAGATAAAGGGGTAAAGCTAGACAGACCGAGAGAGAAAGATAGAGCAATTTAATTTAGAAACGGCACTTTAATATCGCTTTAAAACGAGCCCTTCTTGCTGACGATACAAGTGGACATTGAGATTTATTACATGTCATAAACAGGATCCGAATGTTACGTTATTAGCAATCAATAGATAAAACTGAGATTTGTTAAATTGCTTTCGATGAATCAGCCAGAGCTGATCTTTTCAACCCCTTGTTTATGACCGCATGCAACCTAACCTACCCCACACTATCCGCTCGTCCATCTACCTATTAGCTCTCTGGCTATTATCATCGATTTTCCACCGTTTGTTCTCGGAAAAATGAATCAATGATCCGCCACTCTTCGACATCTACTCGTATGCTTGCGAGATGAGATTCAATCTATAATGCAAACTCCATTAGGGATTCTCTATAGCGGCGCGGGCGCGCTCAACGACTTATTTGCACTTTATGTTTCGATGGAAACTAAACAAATCTGTATGTATACGAGCATGGTTAGAGAAGCACTTTAAAGTTTAATTTCTTTATAAAATATAAAATCCCCGCTGTGGATTAGACTCTTATTAAAAGATTAATCTCGGGGAAATTTAATTTTTAATGTCTATTCTGTAAATTTTAAATGTGTGCATTATGTATGTTGAAGATTTACAAAATGGGTTGCTTATACCTTAAGCGGATCTCGAAAACTATAAATACTAGAAGAAAATTTATGAGTCACTATTGAGCAAGCATTTTCAGAAAAATTTGATTTTTGGCGTTTTCTAAAACTGATCAAAACTTTTCTAGATTTCAATTTTCAAAGTAGACATTTGATACAAAAACATTGTTTAGTAACTTTTTTTTATGAAGAATCTAAAACCGAAATTATAATTTTTATATTTTTGCAAACAGGGCGAGGTAAAAATAAAGGTGACTTTATGAATGAAAAAAAAAATTTTTTCTTAATAGATTCCATCTCCTCCAAAATAAACACACAAAAAACTAATAGCTTGAAAATAGGCACGATTTATTTAAAAAAGATAAAAGATTAGGTTTTCATTTTTAAGCTGTGTATAAGTATCTTTTCCATTAAAAAAAACACTTTTAATTTTCCATCGCTTAATTTGTAGTTTAATTAAAATATTGAATTCATTTTTCGATTTTATTTTAAAAAGTGTCTTAAGAATGATTTAGTTTTAAGGCTTTAGCTTGAAAATGCTTATGATCATAAAAAAAAGAATGATAAACTTTACTTTTAGATTCACCCAAAATTTTGCAAAATAAAAAAGGCGGGAAAAAGAAGAAAAAAAAATATTTCCGGGAAAATATACCATGAAAACATATCATTAAGTTTTGTTTTGATATACGGCCGTTCGTTCAGCGAAGAAAAACTGTTATAAAATAATTATTGTCTGTCAGCTTCAGTCATGGAATAGCGTCAAATTTCGAACACGGTTTGTGACTAATTTTCTTTATTAATTTTCAATAAAAAAAAGGACTTACTTTTTTCGTTTTGTTATTAACTTTTCCATTATTTTCCAACAAAAAATAGTTGCATTGAAAAAATTATGTTTAAATTAAAAAATAAAACATTTTTTTGTTCTCGGATAATTTGAGAACTTCCACCGCGCGGAGAGTATGACTAAACATATATTTATTTCACATTATCAAGTCTTTGAAATGATGACCACTGACCAGAGTGCAATAGAATAAATCCTTTCAATGTTTGTAGAAAAAGTCAACTCTTTGAGCGTTTCTACTCACAAATTTTAAATTTTCCCCAATTTATTCTCATCTCGTTAGCTTAACTTAAAGTTGCATAAAAGTTTCGGTTTTATCGACAATTTAATTTAATTTGTTAAATTGAAAGAAAAGTCGGAAAAACTATATTCTTTAAATTTTCTTTGAAATTTTTTAATAATATGTAGGCCATTGAATCACGTCAACCCTTCTAAACACTTCTTGATATTGATATTGATATTCTTCAATAAGTTGTTATGTCATTGTACAAATTCCCTTTAACAATTTTCATATCTTTCCACTTTGCAATAGATTCTAAATGTTTTGAATAAAATGTAATAATCAATACAGATTTTATTATTATTACAACTGCGATCAATTTGCAATATGCAAAGCAAACAAAAGCCATAACTTAAGGACCTTAAGTGAAATGGAGCTATAAATTCCCAATAAATTGGTATTTGAAAGAAAATCCCGTGTGGGCATAGAAATAATCTTAGAAATGCGCCACGAAACAAATAATTACGGTAGGTACTACTGCTAGTATGTCTAAATAGCACAAACCCGGGTCGATAATAAATGATTCAATGCGTATCGATATGTAGGGGAACCCATAAATACCTTCGCGTTCACCCCTTTACACTCCACGCTGGGCTTGAATTTGAATGTCGATAGGTATTTAAATCAAATCAACCCTTATACACAAGTGTCGCTGAATACGGGATTGTGTGTTTAGTACCAATGTGTGTGTGTGTGTGTGTGTGTGTGTGTGTGTGTGTGTGTGATTGAATAACCGATATGTAGCAATGGGTATGTGCAACAAAGTGAAATTGTTTAGTCAGGTCATGCGTTCAGCTTTCAGTATTGCCTTCATTCGTCCATTTACTCCATTTATTGTATATCTGTTCGCCGCGATTTGTTGATGGAGCAAATCAATTGAAAAGCTTCATTTCCACCTTGCATGAGCATACACGATATACGATTTACTTAATCTATTACCTACTCTAATGAGTCTAATTCGAAAGCTTTGCTAGGTATAATTCTATTTATATTTCTATTCGTAGTTTTGGTAATATTTGTCTGAATAAGTTTTTTTGTTTAATTTTGTATTAAAAATAAATTTCATTTTTTAAGGTCTTGGTATTGCTTATGTGGTTTTTGTTAACTTGTTACATTCAGATATCACAGGAAGCATATCCAACTCCACAATAATTTAAATCAATACGGTCTTAAAGGCTGAGTACCAAGTTGAATATTTTGAAAATTTCTATGGTTTCATTAATGGTCACAAGTTATTCTTGATTTTAATTTTTTAGATGTTTTTCATTCATCTATCATATTGAAATTTAAAATTATATAATATAAAATTTTATTGGTTGTAATAGTTTGGACATTTTTATATCTAGATATAAATCTGTTTTGCGATTTGTTGATGCCGTTGATGCAGCAAATCAACCGAAAATTCAATTTCCACCATGCAGATATGTGCATTCATATTGATATTTTTTTTTAGTTGGATGTTGCAACGTTATTTGCCATGGTTTATGCAAATAATAAATATCGCTTCATTGATAAGATATATATATTTTTTTTATAAGCAATACTTGTTTATTGTGTAAAAAAAAAATTATATTAAACAAATTTCCATTAAAATTAATCTTTAATTTTTCGTAAATTGCAAATTCTTAATTTATTGCACAAATAAAGAGAATTGTTTGGGTTTATTCTAATTAATTTTACAGAAATTTTTTAATTGCACTTTTTTAACGGATTGGCGGATTTTCATCATAATAAAAAAGTTTAATTAAAAAACTTCCATTGTTCATTTTTATTCAATCATTGTCCATTAAAAATCTATTTTTAAATTTCATTTTATTCATATTTATTGTACTGACCATAGGCATTTATTTATTTTTATTGATTAAAAATAGTTATATTGAAAAAGTGTTTTTGTGATGTGTTTAAATGTCCGTTTAAAATTCGCCGATTTTTGGGATATTTAAATTT
>JASKGO010007511.1:0-35284 GCA_030556065.1 Holobus sp. GC000080 | reverse complement strand
CTCTCACCTTTTAAGCCTTTAAAGGTTATGTTTTATTATCCATTTTCTGTCCTTGTTCCTTTGGGTCCATTTTTTATTTTTACGTTTTTTTTTTCATATTTTCTTATGTTCCTTAAATATTCTTTGTTATTTTAATTAATAGAAATAAAGGATCAAAAATCTTATTTTATTTTTATTATCTATATTATAATATAATTTTTCTGATTCAAAATTGTCCTAATTTCCATTTACTTGGATTTATGGCTCCGAATTCCGAGTCTAATCTATCATTTACTCAAATAGCTCATAATATATTTGATTTTACTCTTTAAAAGACATAAAGCTCGAGATTTATTTCTTTGGTGATTTCAAGAGGAATTAAAAGGATATCGTTGATACCATCAGGACTTGGCACCTCCTTAGCCAAAACTTGATTTACCATTAAAGCTGTTGCAACTTGCAATACAAATTAGCAATGCCATTTTAATGAACTATTTAATAAATTTAAGGAAAATGTAATAGCTTAGTTTTTCATACATTCATTTTTGCAATCGATTTTTAACTGTAAAAGATTTACAACAAAATTGCAGCGTTTATTCATTTTGAATTTCTAAATGGTCATTTTCAAAATCACGAAGAAATCATAAAAAGACGTTTTTAGTCACCTCATTTCATACTATATGCATTTATCAAAAATATGCAAATTTATTTCCTGCGATAAAACCATAAAATTAATATAAATATTCCTTGATGTAACAGAAACCTTATATTTTTATAGTCATGAAACCCGAATTTTTTATAGGTAATGTGACTTTTTTCGATTTTATAATTTTTTTTTAAGAACTTTTCAGTTCTATTCCTGGTGAATTTTGCGCAAAATTGCCAACATGTCGATTTTCAATATGCCTGGAGAAGCGTTCAATATCAATATGAAAACCAAATTCAATTAAGGGCTGATTTAAGGAGCAGAGCATTTATTCCGGCAAATGTGGCCCCAATAGATGTCGAGCCCATTTACCGTCCAACGGGACGTGATGTTTTCGTTACGATGCCCAGATTTTTAGATGGGATTCCAGCCACTTTGGCTTTGGTTGCCAATTATTCTCTTAATGGTCAAGAAGTCCTTATTCCGTATCCAAATTGGCAAATGCAAAGATTGGAAAATGGATGTCAAAGCAATCGCTTAATTTCTGTTTTTAGAACAAAGGTTTTTGTTTTTGTTTTTTTCTAAAAGTTACAACTAAACTAATTTTTTGTAAAAAAAAATCTTAGGTGGATGGTTGCGGAAGATTATGGGTCTTAGATTCTGGATTTATAGGGAACGGAAGTGGAGTCGTATGCCATCCACAAATTTTGACTTTCGATCTAAACAATGTAATTGCATTTGTTCCTTCCAAAGAGTTTAATACCAACAATTAAATTAGAACGAAGTTGTTCATAGGTTTGAATTTCCTCCAGGCAGTTACGATAGGGAATCCACTGTTTTAATAACCCCGATAATTGAAGAAATGGATACCTGGTGCAATCACGTCTTTGTTTATATGGCTGATGTTGGTTCTGGTTACATTTACGTTTACAACAGTGCCAGAAGTCAAGTGTGGAGAGTGAAAGACGACAGCATGAATTTTATTCCTCAATTTTCCAATTACGAAATTGCCGGCTACTATTTTCAGATAAACGACAGTATTTTCGGCATGGATTTAAGCCCTCCGGGTCAAAACAGGCGGTTATTCTTCCATCCTTTGAGTGCAAATACCCAAAGTTGGGTCTACACGAGAGATCTGCAAAATTCGCAACGGTTCTCGCAAAGTGCCAATTCTGCACCTGAAATTTTCCATGTACGTTAAGCTCTTAAACTTTGCTCTTAATTTAGTTAATTTAAATCTAATGCTAGTACTTTGCAGACTGTAACTGTTAAAGGAGTATCGCAAGCAGCTTCCATGGCTATTAATCAAGATGGAATAACTTTCTTCAATTTTGTAACGGAATACACTTTCAATTGTTGGAACATTAGAACGGCATACAGTAGAAACAATATCGGGGTTCTTTACCAAAGCGTGGAAAATATGCAGTTTGCAAGTGGAGTCAAGATTGTTCGCAATCCTTGGACAGGACTTGAAGAAATTTGGTTTTTAACTTCCAGATATCAAAGAATCGCCACTCAGTCTTTGGATTTGACCGATGTTAACTTTAGAATTATGTCAGCTTCCACCAGACAATTGCTGCAAGGGTCAAGATGTTTAATTTTCTAATGATTTAGGTAATTAAAATTATGTATTTTTTTTTTCACTTTTATTTTAATAATTTGAAATAAAAAAGCGTTGCTTATATAAATGCACAAATTTTGAGGAAAGTTGTATTTAAAAATAATTTAATTATTAAATGTTAAAAAAAATTAATACACCATTTTCGTAATTTTATCAACAGCTGCTCGTGAAACTTCATTTTTTCCTGGATTTCTTTTTAAAATATGATAAATCAAGTCTTTTGCATCGAACTGGGTTCGGTGCCAATCATATCCGGATGAATAATTTCCCAATTCGATGGTCTTTGATTTTCCCAAATTTGTGAAAAATGTTTCTGCAGATTCTCCTTTCTTGTGCAAATACTCGATGAATGGTCTGACTTCCACATCGCATTTTAAAACTGTGTTTTGCCAAATAATGCATAACAAAGTTAGCAAGAATATCTAAAGATTTTTTATTATAATAATAATTAATATTAATTAAATATATTTTTATTAACATTACCGTCTTCATAATTCTGTTGGATTTACAACATACAATTGCAGTTTCTTAAAAAGGACTAAGAATTCGCTGAGGTTTTTTCTTTTAGAATTTAGAAACGATTATAAAGAATGTAATCAGTTAGCTAACTAAGTGATTCCTCGAAAAGTAATTTATAAAAAAAATAACAACAAAATTTTGACGTCATAAATTTAACAGCAGTAAAATTTATATTTTTGTAAGTATTTAAGTCTTTGATGAAGCAATTATGTATTTTTTATAAACTTATATGTAATTATTAGCTTATAATTCTACAAAAAGTATAAAAATGTTTTTGCATAAATATAAATATAAAAAATGCGCGCTTTCACCGCCCCCGCAAAGTAATTTAATTTCTAGGAAAATTTAATATTTCCTTTTAATTAGGATCAATGATCTGTTTTATTTTATAAGCAATTAAACAATGGAAAACATACTAAATATTCATAAAATAAATATTTATGTAACTTTATTATTATGCGAAATCCAAATGACAAAAGAAATGCCAAAAGAAAAAAACCACCCAGCAACATAACCTGAAAGATATAAGATTTATAAAAATATAAATAAAGCAAACTAATGGTTCTAATTGAACAAATGTGATAGTAACAATGTCCACGCAATGTGAAATAAGTTCTAGTTCGTCAAAAGAGTCGATACATTCAGCAACGAGCAATATCAGCAATATTGAGCAGCTAAGTTCCTGCATACAAAGCATCGACAGTTTGAATATAAAAAATGCGGAGGAAAATAATGGTGAATTGGAGAATGGAGATGATAGTACTAGTACCATATCACTAGATGATGATTACAGTAAAAATTTCGAGTGGCTAAATAGGGAAAAACATGTATTTATTTTAAGTTCAGCAGGAAAACCCATATTTTCTAGGTGAGAATAATGTTTCATAATATTTCCACATATCAACACTTTTTTCATATCATTTTTTATGTGTTTAATGTGCAGATATGGAAACGAAAATAAACTGGCAACATTATTTGGAGTAATGCAAGCTTTAGTAAGTTTTGTCCAAGCCCAGGAAGAGTCCATAGAATGCATTCAAGCAGGCAATACAAAATTTGTTTTTCTGATTGAAAGCCACCTGATTCTAGTTGCTGTTTCTAAGTCTAATGAAAGTGAACACCAGTTAAGGCTCCAATTACGGTATTTGCTTTCTAATTAGGAGACCTATGAATGATTCATTAAAACTCCTTTGTTTTAGCTATGTATTCAATCAAATAATAAGTATATTAACCATGACCACTTTGAATAAAACCTATGAGAAGAGAAGAAACTTTGATCTCAGAAGATCACTGTCAGGGGTTGAAAGATTGCTGGATCATTTGTTGGATTTTTACGAGAAAAATCCGGCTTTTATTTTGGGAGCTGTGCAGTGTTTGCCTTTGCAACAATCTGTTAGAGATAGTATAGGATCAGCTATAACACAAGCTTGCAGTAAAATAAAGGTAATTAATTCATTACAGTAATTGGTAAAAGTTTAAGGATACCCCAGGTTTTGGTTTTTGATGGTCTGTCCTTAAACTTTCTCAAAATTTGCTGATCTTATTTTTTTTTCTTATTATATTAGTACTTAAAAACGCTTTAATTACTTTTCTGGTCTTGCGGATTATAAAAAATTCATAATTCATAAAAAAAAATCCATTTTTTTAAATTGAATTTCTTGCCCAAAAAGGAAATAAAAAAATTACTAAGCTACCAATTTTTGAACTGGAAATAATAAGAGAGATGCAGAAATAGTTTTGGAAGGAAATTAAAGCGTTTTGAATGGCCCAATTTGGAAAAAAAAAATATAGAAAGTTTAAGGAAAAAAATGGTTCCGTTAAACTTCTGCATTATTACAATATATATAAAAAAACTTTTTTTCAGAATGTAGTGTTTGCAGTTCTTTTGGCTGACGATAAACTGATAACACTTGTCCGCATGAAAAAGTACGCTCTTCATCCATCCGATTTGCACTTGATTCTGAATTTAGTGCATGCATCCGAAAGCCTGAAGACAGCTGAAAGTTGGACGCCTCTGTGTCTGCCACAATTCCGCGAAGACGGCTACTTGTACAGCCACGTCTCCTACTTGGCCGAAGACTGTCAGGCATGTTTGCTGCTGCTCACCACCGACAGAGACGTCTTTTTTACACTGAGCGAAGCCAAGCAGCGCATTGTGGAGAAACTGCGACGTGGCAATTGCCTCGAAGCGATAAACGAGTCGCTGCAGAAGCCCAATGAAGTGTGTTCGGCTACGGGATTTCCGGAAATAAGGCATTACATGTACAAGTCGAAAGCGACCGCTCAGTTTTGCCAGCCTGCCATTGGTGCTCCTTATAATTTGTGTCCGGAAAATCTGTTTGCATTGTACCGGAGGACGCAAGGACAATTGGAGGGTCCGGGACGACCGCTAAAATTGGTCTTCGAGAGGACGCCGCACGAAGCAATCCTCGGATGGGACACCAAAGAGTTCGAGCTGTATGTGATATTCGAACCGATGATCGATTCGAATTCTGCCACGGCAATAGTGACACGGCTCCTGAACTGGCTGAAGAAGCGCGAAGAGAAATTGTTTCAATTCACTCCGCAGTTTTTCTGAACTTCTTGTCATTGTTGGAACAATTTATTATTGTAATGCTGTGATTCACGAACCTAATCGAGCAAATGGTGGGTAAGTAATGTGGCGATTAGGCATCGATGATTTTCTAAATAGTCATTGAAAAAAAGACCATTGTTATTGTCTGTAGAGTGTAAGATTTTTTTTTCCTTTTAATTTTCTTGTGGATTTTCAGTTATTCACTTTGCTTTTTGCACCAAACAATTTTTAAATTTTAGTTTTAAAACTTTTCTTATGCCAATTTTAATTTATTAATTGTATAATATGTTAAAATCCTAGTGGAATTATTTGCAATTAGTAGAGGCAAATTTTTAAACACCGAAACATCAGAATTAAAAATAATTTTCAAGGTGATTGATTGAACCTGACGGTTATATATTTATAATTTCTTAATAAGTTAGAAAAGAAATTTGAAATTTCAATAGAGAATTTTATCAATAAGATGAGTTGATGGCCATTTTTTCAAGATCATTTCCGATTATACCGGATGTCTTTACCAATTTCATTATATTATATGAAAGTCCATATTTTTTATTTTATATTTAAATAGGCCCTTGACTGTAACTTTTAACGCAATAGACGAATAGATATTAATAATTTTGCTCAAGTTATAATAAAATAGTTCAAGAACCGTTTAAAATTATTAAATGGGCGAAATAGTCTTTTATAATATTTTTAGTATGATTTTAAAAATGTCAATTTAAAATTAGTGAAAAGTTTATTTTTTCAAATGTATAAATTTACAATTTTTATTTTTCCTTGTGAAAGAGGACACATAAAAACAATACCTAAGTTATATAAGCATGTGGTATACCTAAACTTAATATTTGTTAATGTTTTTCTCATAAAATATTAGTCGAAACTTAATGTGGAAATCATTTAAAAATTAATTTGTTCAAAAACAATTGTTATTTATTAGGTATAAAACACACTTATAACTCTTAATATTTTTTTTTACTTCAAGAAATGAAAAAAACTCCATTCCTAAAAAAATCTTGCTTTTAATAATCTTTTTTAAGATTATTTAGCAAATAATAATCTAACATTATTTTCTTGAGCAAAAATGAATAATTTAAATTTGTTATGTTATAAGTTATAATCCCGAAAAGAAGTTTCGACTTTGACTATAAAAAAATAATATATCAAAGGAAAAAAATGGAACTAAGTTTTTTTTATCAAGGGCTATTTAAAAAATGTAAAATACCATTTAAAATGATAAATTTGGTAACGACTTTCGATATAACTCGAAATGTCATAATTATCAAAATAATTTAAAACAATTTGACTGAGAGAAAAAAATGCTAAAGTATAAAATGAAACTTCTCTTCTATTTTAACTTATTCTGAAGTTAAATACATTTTAACGGATGGAATCAATCTCCTTGTAGAATTTAATAATTAAATAAATTAAAAAAGAAAACGTATACATTAAATTTACGAACAAAAATTGTATTTTCCAGACATGAAAGTTAATAATTAATTAATGTTACAAAAAGTTATCGCTCGCGTTTTCTATCATCGTCCCTTCGTCTGTCACGATCATCGTCTCTTCTCCTGCCTCTATCATCATCCCTTCGATCCCTTTTACGATCCTGGTGTTTCCTCTCTCGATCGTCGTGCCTTCGTTCCTTATTATTCCTGTGGTCCCTGCTCTCGCGTTTTTCGTGATTCCTACTCCCTTTATCGTTCCTATCTCTGGACCTGTTTCTTTCCCTGGATCGACTCCTGTCCCGTCTGCGGTCCCTATGTCGATCTTTATCCTTTTCCTTGTCTTCCTTGATAACTTCCTGGAAGTCACTTTTTAGTTTCTCATCCTCCAGTTCAATATCTTCATCCAAATCGTCTTCAAGGGCTGAAACTTTTGTTTCCAACTCGTTGCTTTCTTCCAAGACGTGACGTTTTTGAATTCTGGGCAAAATTACATCACAAACCTGAAAATTAAAGAATTTATTAATGAAAGAACAAAAACAAACAAAAAAATGAGACAAACCCTTTCATCTCTTAAAAGTTCATCAATAAACTCATCCATATGAACCACTTCAAATGTGGCTTGTCTGTTTTGCCTCCTTAACTTTCGATTGTCATTGTACAATGGCTCCAAGTATTTGTAGCAGTCCAGAGAGGATCCTGTGAGTCTCATGTAAAATGCCCCCAGTGCTCTCACGTATTTAAACTCTTCGTTTTTTATAAATTCTACAATAATGTCTTTTTCTGGTTGAATTTGGAGCATTTTTAAAGTAAGGCAAAGAAATGGTGTAGGTTTTATATTGCCACCATGAACTCCTCCTATAAACCTCAGTTCCATTGCTTTGTCTACCAATAGTTCAGCTGTTAGGGCAAAACATTCTTCTTTCCAATATTTGCAGTCATATATGCGAGTCCTAATGATTTTCTCCACCAGATATTGAGGATTTGTGCCATGCACTGATTTTGCATCTTTTACTGTCCGATTGGCCATTTTTGCAAAATTTTCACACTTTGTTTAAGTATATATTAATGGTGGTGATAAAATAGAAAGTTTTGCTATGATTTTTGCTTCAAAAATTCTATACTTTGTGGTATTTGTTTAAATTTTTAGTTTTTCTCTGCTCAGAGTTGTTTGTAGTAAACATAACCGCAAACCTTACATCTCTCAACGACGCTCAGGATCACTTGGAGCATGCGCAGAACTCACAGGACATGCCCAGGACCAAAGGACTCAGTAGGATGCTGCCCTCTGTGCTGATAAAAGAAACCAGTAATCCTTGTTGATTTGTAGTGTGCTGCTCTCTGGCAAACAATAATTATTTTTTGTTCATTCCAAGGAAATTTAATTAACGTATAGCAATTTTGCAAATTATTAATTATTAGAACCCACCTGATAATTGTGCTGCGCTTTTAAAGCATTTTAATAATTTAAATTATAAAATGCAAGAGAAACAATTGAAGAAAGTCAAAAAGCAATGAATTCTGCAGAAACTGAAACATTATTCCATAAAGGTAAGAAAATTAATACTGAATAATTAGCTTCATTTATTGTTATAGCCAAAAACAGTTTATTAATTAAGAAAATAATCCTCGCATAGATCAATTAAAGCGTTTGTGTAATCATCAGGTGCTCTCAGACACTTATTTTCGGTACTAAGTGATGCAAATCTTTGCAATTCGTCCCAATCCATGAAAAACACCGGCAAAATCCATGTGGAAATCAAAAATCCTATAATCCTGAATTCATTCATTTCATTAACAAGCCACTCCATATTAAGTTCAGAATCGACTTCCCCATTTTGAAGAGAAGTCGTGTAAAATTTAAGTTTTTCCAAGTAAAATTCAAGTAGTCCTTGCAAATTTTCCCTGCGCAGTTTGGTATTAATTAAGGAAGTACAAAGAAAGCACGTTAAATCATAAGCGGGAGATGTAAAACGCATAGCTTGGAAATCAATCAATGCAACTTTATCGTTTTTCGACTCGAAAAGCAAATTGTGAGCCCATAAATCACCGTGATTCAAGACTTTAAATTTTCTTTCTTTGTTATGTATGGTGTGTATAATGTCTGCGTGGTTTTTGTGGAAATTCCCGGAATATGCTTCAAGCAAAGTTATGACTTTTGCGTTTTGTTGGGTGCGCTCTAATGTGCGGTACAAATTTATAATGAAATTTATGTTTTGTTTAAAGGACGAGTTCAAAAGAGTTTCTTCCGCACAAAATAAGCAATCTTTTAATTGCAACGATAAAGTTTGAAGTAGATGCGGTCGAAGTTTCTGCAAAATAAAACTCGAGGAATGAAATTTTGCCAATTCCTAAAAATATAAACATAAATAAAAAACTAGATTTATGGTTAAAATATCGATAAATTGATATGATAAAACATAAAAAATTGAATTTTAAAATTGGAATAAAAAATATAGTACTTACATCAAGAGTACAAAAAATTCGCTTCATTGGCAATGGGGTCCTCAAATCATTCAAAAAGAAATTTTTCAAATATTCAACAATTATTAAGGATTTTGTTGAGTGAACCATTTCAGGTTTCATTAACAAATGGATTTTTTCCAATTCAGGAAGCAAAACATTATAAGCGAAAATTTCGTTATAAAAAACATCCTTAAATACCTGATGGTCATTATGTTGCTGCTTAATTACGAAAGTGCAACAAAAATCTAAAAATTTCAAATACTATACGCAATTTGTAAAAACTAATAGATACCTCTTTTTTCATTATTTATTATGCAATGTCCTGTTAAAACATATTTATTCACTTTACACACAATATTAAAGCCCAATGGACTTAGTTCTACATTCTGGATTTCTATGGTCGGATCTTCAAAGTGCCTTTGTGCAATTTGTTGCAAAAAAATCAACGAAAGGGAATCATTGTTGTTTGCATTCATGGTACTTTCGAGCAACTGATTTGATATTTATTGGAGTTTGTAACGATTGGCATTAGAAAATGCATTTTTCCGACTGCGAAAATGCAACGAAAATCTTATCAAGGTCGATCTATTTATAAATATTTACTTCCTAGACTTGACAAACTTTAAACTTCGTAAATTTACTTTAGGTTTTTGAAAATTTCTAGGATTTTTTTAAATGAACATTTAGTAATTAAAAACTTTAGTGTTTTGTAGATAAATTTATTAGATATTTAATTGTATTACTGGCTTATTAAGCGATTATTATTGAGTGTATAAACAAAAGACCTTCACTTTGATTGACTCAGGAACTATATTTATTGACATTGACTTGGTGCACTTTATTTTAATCAGCTGTGCAATATGCTAATTTTTATTACTTCTTTTATGAAGTTGTTACCATTACATTGATATTTTTATGCAATTAATTGTCTTGACTTTAATCGATACTGACAAGTTAATTTAAGTGTTATGATTAAGAGTAATTTATGTGAAATATGAATGGACTTTTTTATTGTTTTTTTTTTGCAATTACAATTTTGATCGATTTGGGTTTTAATAGTTTTTTATCTTTTGGTTTATAGGTTGTCTAAGTTAAGTTTTCAATGGAGAAGATATATTAGGTATTGTCTATTGTTAAATAATAAAACAAAAAGTTAAAAACTGCTATCAATTTTACACATATTTTACTGAACAGGGTGAATCAAATTGATTGTTATTAAATTGGGGGATCTAATTCTGAAATGAATATTTTGTTTAATTACAAACAAAGTGAGCAAAAACGATATTTAAAAATGGGATTTCTTACTGAAATCAAACTTTAAAGTGACTTTTTTACGTTTCATTTAAATCTTTGGACTATCCAAACCCATAAAATATAATTATTATATTATCAACCAAATTTTTAGGTGCAAAAATAAAACTATTTGACAATATAGTACTGCTTTTGGGACCCTTTTTTTAGATAAACTAAACAAAACAAGTATTGTTTTTATTTAAAACTAAAGTCTCTACTTATTTATTTCATTTTCGCCATGTTTGCATTAAAATCAAATCACTCGTTATTTACCAATCAATTTTAATAAAACAAATGTTTAACTTTTTTGTAACATTTAATTTTGGATTGATTGATGAAGATTTCAACTTTATCGTTTCCGGTTTAATCGGACCTTTGAGTTTTAAGTGGTAACTCATAGCAATTTTCACTTTTTTATATACCTTAGCCATTGCTAATTTTTATTTTTACTCTAAAACATGTTTTTCGATAATTTTAATTTCTTTTTAGTGGTATTTTTTTTAGAATTGGTTGTCGAAGGTCGTGGTTTCTTAAATGTATTTTGCTTGCAATTTAAAAATAAAGAAAAACTTAACCTTTTTTTTGATGACTAAAAATGACCCAAGGAATCAAAAAAATTTTAAATTTGAGTTGTTGCCTTTAAAAATCACCGGAAATGATGCCAAATTAAAATTAACGCCAATCGATCCAAAATTGTGTCTTTTTTGAAGATGTTAGTTGGGAGGAAAATTGTTTGGTAAAAAATGACACAAAACGGGTGAGCCACTTTTCATTGTTACCTTGTACGCAAATAATATACTTTAAAGACTTTATTATTTAATTGCTAATTACTTTATGTATGTTTTTATTTTTACATTATTTATTTAAAAATTAAAGAAAGAATTCATTTTTTGAATAAATTACATAACTTTATTGAAAAGTATAATATAAGTTTGTTTTATCTCGGAATTATTTGGGCACCCTGTATATTTAATTTCATTCGCATAAATTTTGTTTAAAACCAATCCTACACTTTTATAAAAATACTATTTTTTTAACCACTTTTCCATGTGGAAATGAATTACATACTTTTTATTAATCCTATACTGCAATAAAAAAATATTATATTTTAAGGAAATAAAAATTCATATTCACATTTTAAAACCGGTTAACTATCAATTTTTTACATTCAAAAAATATATGTTTAATATTTTGACAATTAAAATTAATTTTAATTAAATACAAATAAGCACTTTTCTCTGAGGAAGAAGAAAAACTATATAAAAAAGTTAAAAACTGGTAAGGAACAACCACGCCTTCTAAAGCTTCTGAGATTTTTTAGTCCTTTGCATTTCCCATTTTGTGTGTGCATTAAGATCCTGTTTGCTTCGAAGGACTCAAATAAGGTGTGGTTTGTTGAATCCTGCCTTTAAAAGGACGAGGCTCCACCTATAAGTTAAGCTCTCGACACGAAAGCTCTCTTATTTCGAGCAACGATGCATTTCCATTAAGAGCTTTCCTATAAGCCAGCTATACGCATCGCATCCATTTATTGAAAGGCAAATGCACACAATCAAAAGCATTTTCACCAAACTCAGGGAAACATACACAGTATACGCACACGCCACACAATTAAATATAATATAAGTGGTATAAGGATAAAGCATCAATATACAGTTACTTCTAACAACGATCGCGACAATACAATTGCTGTTTCTTTTATTGTACAATATACGAGTTGGTCTATACGCTTGAGTCCACTTCCACTACTTGTTCTCATTGTATAAACAAACATTACTTCTCTAGCCCACTGTATCGTAATTAGCAACTTGCCAAGTTAAGTATATTATTCATCAGTCGGCGGCTCGGTTGGTGACATGATACTACCTTTACATGTTGCTCCCGATTTTTGTTGTTTTATTCGATCGAGATTTAGACATTTTGACATTTTATAATACTAGTGGGTCGTTTTTCTGTAAAATATTTAAGTGTTTAAATAATGTCGGCCACAATTTCGTATTTATTGGACAATAATATCGCGTTCGATTTCAGTCCTTTGCCGGTGTGCGGTTACGACGAGGTCGATGTTAGCGATGTTACACCCTTTGACGAAGAGGTCAGTGCTCTTATTTACCCTTTATGCTTAGAAATTTCAAATTGGGTGGATTAATTTTATTTTACCTATTTTGATATTTATTTTTTATATATTCTGATTTTAAGGATTTTAAATTTGTTAACTTAATTTTTAAGTTTCAGAGAAATTACTATTTTTATTTAAAAACATTATTAATATTAAATTTTTGCTGTAAATACTATATTATTTTACTTTTTATACTAAAAATTTTAAATGTATTAAAACTATAAATGAAAAAAAAACTAATTAATTAATAAAGACAGTAAAAATATTACAATTGTACATTTGTATTCTTTTAAGATATTTAAAAATATATATAAATTGAGCGATAAATTTCAGTAACACAAAGTTACCAATTTAAATAAATAGGCAATTAAGAAAGACGAAACTTAAACAACTGCCACAAATAAAATTTATGTTTAAATTAAAGTTTTTGGTTTAAAATTACCGTTGTATTAAAAATAACAGTTTTTAGATGATTGTAAATTTAAAAAAAAGTAGTGAAATTTGATATAAAAGCCAGCTTTAAAGAACTATTATGTAAAAAAATATAAAAAAATTTAATCGAAAATTTTCGTTTTTTCATAGATTTAATAAAAAAGTTTCCAAATAATTTGGAAGAATCCAGAAAATGTGTTCAACGTTTAAATTAAAATTTATTACTTCATTTTAGTTTCAAATTAAGTTTAAGATAGTCAATATTTGGCGTTATTTTTAGAAAATTATAAAAATGAACTAAATATAAATTTATTATCACAAAACAAATTTGGCAAAAAAATATCGGATAAATCGATAAATGATTAATTTTAAAAAGGAATAATTTAACAATCCGATTGGTAGATTTTAATAAAATAATTAAAAATGGCAAATTATCCAATAATTAACCACATAATATTTTATTCCTAATACAACTTTTATATCTTTAACTAAAATATAAATTAAAATTTAAAAGGAAATGAAGTTAGTAACTTTCAATTTCAGACTTTATTTAAAGTTTTTGAAAAATAATAAAATATCAGCCTTTAAAAATGTATACAAAAGGAGATATTTTTATTGTAACAGTCCTTATTAATCTAAAATGCCATTTTAAAATTATGGCAAAAAACCCTAAACTGTATTTATTCCATTTTAGCACGAAAAATCGTTTTTTAATAGGGTCTTTAATAGAAAAGTATAAGAAGTATATCAATCCATTAAAAATATTAGTTTGGATAATATTTTTGAGACAGATGGCCCAGTATAATTTAATATATTATTTAAGTACTTATATTTGTTTCAATTGGTGCGACTGTAAAGATAAAATTTAAATTTGTTGAATTGTTTAAATACAATCTCACTTGACCATATTAGTTGAGCATCCTACTCGTATATAATTCAAAATTATTCAAAAGTTTATACTAAGTAATAAAATTCTTATAATACCCTGAAATTCTGAACGATTAACTAGAAAAGGAAAAACCAAACCATCGTAATAAGACTTAATGAAATTTATGGAATGATTTAAAAAAGTGATATGTAACAATAAAAGTGAAATTAATAAAAAAAAAAAAAGAAGCAAAGAGCACAGATAGGATTTTTTTTTCATTTTAATGCATTATTAATATTCGCAAAAAGAAATGTCAAAAATTATCAAAATATATCCTTGTGTTGGTGTCAATATAAATGCAATCAAAAATCAAAAAACAAACATTTAGGAGAAGAAGAAAAAAATTATTGGCAAAGCCTTTTGCCAAAGGGCTATCGACCTTAGTGGCTTTTCTGCCCTTTAAACATTTATTGTACTACAAATTAATTTTAAGTTTTGCATTATTGAAAAATATTTAATTTTCCAAATTTGTAAACAATACTTTTCTAAATCGAGTTGAAAATTAAACAAATACAAAAAATCAATTAAAATACTAAAAAGTATTAAATAATAAATTTATACTTCTTACTTCAAAGATATAAATATATGTATAGCTTACAAAACTAATTAACACTAATCTTGTATCAGATGATTATTATACGGATTTGGTAAATCATGAGGGGTGCGCGCATAAGAAGGGTGCAGAGTAACAAAACACATCGTCAGCTAGGTCGTCGTCGATATAAAATAATATAATGATAATAAAGTGCCCCCCTTAAAAAAGTGGGGTGTCGTTAACGAGCCCCCAAGCGACCAATATTCGATACCGCAGTACCTAACTTAATGAAACTACCCCCACAGAGACAGCTGTGTTGAATCGGTTATGCACGCACAAAACTCCTTTTTTTTCTTCTTCTTACTTGCTATACAGCGCGCTGTCCGCATATGCAGCATCCTTACAACTTCTACATGCAGTAGACCTACCAATTTGCATATACGGCAATGGTAATAATTTAATTTATGATTCGCGAACAAATTGGCTCTTATGATATGACGATTTTTATCGAATCGTCGTCGCGTTCGCGTCGCACCCGAAGATAAACTTGTCTAATTTACAAGCGAGCGCGTTTTGTTAACACTTTGGGTGGAAGGTTTTTAAGCGTTTTATATCTCTTTGCCTGGTATACCTGTAGAAGATACATAGTATACGTGTATAAAGGCATATGAAGCGAATTCGTCTCTGTGTGTGGTCAAAAATGTGTCGTCCGCACTATACACATGTAGTAAGCGTTCATTTAATTTAACTACATTATTTTATCTACTAACGTGACTGATATTAAGTATTTGTGTGCGCGAGCCGTAAATTATTTATTTCTTTATCTGGATTCCCTCATCTTGCCCGTAAATTCCCAAACGTGTACCGTAAACTTTTCAATTATCAGCCTCGTTCGAACGTTACGTTCGTTTTCCCTTGAAATTCCCATTCGGACATTTATTTACTTACGCATTTTGTTTCAATCGATCTCTTTATTTATTGTTCATTTGAGTACAGTTATTAATTTTCTTCTTGTTTGTTTGGTTCCTATTGTCATTTTTAGTGGATGTTGAAAACATTTAACACCCCCTTATTTTGGTGACTGGTTCTAGATTCTGGATGAATCCAGAAATTTTTCGCCGGGAGGAATTTTTCTTAACTTGGAGGGGTTAATTTATTTTTAATAGCGAACAGTAAATAATTTAAAATAAAAATTTGCTTTATTTGGCGATCCTAGAAATTAAGAACGAAATTAAACTTTCTTTACGCTTTCAACGACGTTTTGTCTATTTTTCTAAACTTCTTCAGGTTTTGTCTTATCTTAACATTATTTTCACCCTTTCGTTCATCTCTATTTTATCTTTAACTTTTATGCATTGATGCAAGTAACAGTTATTTATTGTAACACTTATTGTACAGGGTGTTCGGAAAAAAATCTAAAAAAAATCTAATTTTAAATTCAAAGTAACTCAATTTTTTCAAATGTAACTATACATTTTTTATTCTGTATTATTATTCAGCATCAAAAGACCTTTAAGAAAAGTTATATTTGATAATTATTCGATGAATACTTTTTAAATTATTTCAAGAAAACTAAATTTCTATGTGTAGTTATGAGAGTTCGTTGCTATGACGCAGGGGTGACATCATCTTTTGCAATACTAATTAATGGAGATTTGGTTTCTTTGGAATAACTCAAAAAGAATGAATCGTAGACTTATCAAATAAATCTTTTCTTATACGTTTTTTACGCCAAATAATTATATTAAATCAAAAATGGGTAGTTCCATTTAAAAAAATGATGTTATTTAAATTTTAAAATGTAATTTTTTTAGATTTTTTCTCGAACACCATGTACAATAAAAAAATATATTTTTTAACTCAATGCATGCGTACACTTTTCAGTAATAATTAATAAAAAGAATTATTTAATTATTGTAGTAATTGCAAATGATATGATTTTTTTCGTGAGAGAACAATTTCTACAAAAATAACCGGAAGTCAGCTTTATCTTGAAAAGTAGACCTAATAAGAAAAAACTTTTTTACAAAATCGTCTTTATTTATAAAAAGTAATCGAAATATGATATAAAAATTGGGGTGTCCTATTTAAAATATCAAAGTTGATGTCAACTTCCGGTATAACCGGAAGCGGCCAAGTGCTGAAAATATTTTACATAAGTGAAGCTTCGGAGATAATTATGAAAGCAAAAAGACAATATGGTCTATGTCTAATAGTTCTCCCAAAACAGTTACCCGGCCAATTATAAAAAACACCCTGTTTACACTGTTATAAAGTCTATACTTGGATTGGATATACCGGGTGTTTGTGTTTTGTTGAGTTTTCACTATTTCAATATCCGGAAAGTAATTTTGATCCTTGCTTTCTATAAATTGCATGATGAATGCATTAATTGGTTGTTTTTCGACTAATTGCATCAATTTAGACCTTTATTGTGTTATTATCAACACTGTCCACTGGCTACCACCAATTTCAAAATTTTACATGGCCTTCCATTTTCAATGTCAAATTTTGCGGATCAAGATTTTGCAAACCAATTTTGGTACCCGCATATTGTTAATACATCTTCTCCAAATGTAACTGTTAATGTAATACTTGTCTGATCAACTTTTCACCATTTCTAAAATTATTTAATAGAAATATCAGAAAAATACCTTTTAATTGTTCATTAAGATAAATTGTATTATCAATTTCAACCATCCAATTAGATGACGAGTTATGCGCCATTACTTCTTTTGTTCGGTCCTTTTTATTTTTTAGTTTATTTTTATTTAGTACTCCCTATGTCCTAAATTAAAGGATACATTTCTTTAAAAATCATAAGTCTTTCTTATTAACCATTGTAAGCGTAGATTACGATATTTGACATTGAGTGGTAATTAATAAATCGCTTCATTAAAATTTTGAAAATCGTCCAAGATTATTATGCACTGCCGATAATGTAGTAATGTCGTAATCGACGACTCTTTGCTGTTCCGACTATTAAAGAGTTCAGCCACCAAGTAAGAAATTTTCACTCTAAAAATAATAAATTTCACAATTAAACCGTTCTATATTGCCTTATGTTTATATAGAAACTGAAACCCTGATACTTGAACTCTATAACCCCTATAACCTCTTAGAGACAAACCGGCAGACACCGTGTTCAAGATGTCTACTTCATACTAGAGTTGACCAATCAGAAACTGTTCTCGACTACCTTCAAAAATTCATTTTTTTCTGATTTTGTTGAAATTTTTTTTAACTATTTGACATTTTAAAATTATTTCTTACTTTAGCTATATTTTACCCCTTAACTTAAAAATTAATTTTAATTAAAGCCGACTTTGGGGATCTTGGAAAATACCCAATTCGTTTACCATAACGACAGATCGTCGAAGTTTGATAATATTGGGTTTGTTTCGATGAGGTTTGGTTCCGTAATGCTTCGCATATCATATGACAGGGAGTGATTTGGGTTTAAGTTGGATTCGGTTAATAGTTTGAAATTAAACTAGTAAATATCTAATATTGGATACTTCTGAACAATAGAACACAGAAAAAAACTTTTTAATGTAAACATGAAACTAATGTGTTAAATGGTAGGATAATTCTTAAAATATATCTTAGCAATTTACCAAAATTGAAAAATGATAGTTAAAACCGAACACAAATCTCATTGTTTACTTTTTTCTATTGTGGCTACAGAAATCCTTGTAAAACAAAGAATAAAAAGTTAGTTTTAAATGATAAAAAAGAGAACATCCTGTATGTGTAACAAAGGTTCTGCCAATTAAAATCCACCCGACTTTTTAGCGGCAAAAACTATTTAGATCTTTAATTGAGTAAAAACTTTTATCATTTTCTTTTGATCGTCGTCTGAATTTAGGTCGTTAATTAAGCGCGCTGCGGCGCATTCGAAAAGAAGACAAAACGAAACACACACACGATCGCGGAAAAAAACGATGTCTAAGATCGAAACGAGAAGTGAACAGTCAGTCAGTCGGCTGGCTGGCTTATGCATGCCGCTCTCGCGGCGAAATTTGAGAATTTTGCGTAAAAATTAACGACAGTGGCGACACAAAAGAAATTTTATTAGAAAAATGCGGCCATATAGTGGGAGTGCTGGGTATAGTTACAGCGACAGGGAGGAGAAGAAGAAGAAGAGAAAAAGAGCAAGCAGTAGCAGCAGCAGCAGCAGTTCTTTAACTGATGATGATGCTAGTGCGTCCTGGTCTCATTTTAAAATAACGAGGCTTGTTAGTATTAATGGTGTGGTTGTGTGGAATTCGAGATCGAGAGAGCAGCGACGGCATTATGACAACTACTGCTGCTGCTGCTGCTGCTGCTGCTGCTACTGCCGCCGCCGCCGCTATCTGCTCATGCTGCGCTACTGGTGTAGTAGTGGCAATCCTTCTGGGTTGGCATAGTGTTAAATCACGATGCGCCCTAATGAACTTGCCGTTAAGTTCGAACTAAAAGACAGGACCTCACTCCTTTCCACCGTTCGGCATCGTAAAATACGTTCGTAAAATCGCACGCAACCGAATAATGAGACGCAAACACAAACACGACACTATATGTTCATGCAAATATTCACTTTATTCTCTTTCATTCTTTCCTTCTTCTTATAAAAAAGTCTGCTGTTAGTTTGCGTGTTCTGTGTGGCTGTATGTGTGCTGTGTGCTGTGCTGTGTGTGTGTGTGTGTGTGTGTGTGTGGTTTGTTAGTTCACTTTTCTTCTCTTAATGCGACTGTTTTACCCTCATTTCGCGTTTTATTTATTTCCAACTAAATCGTCTTTAATTGCATAACTAAATGCTGCAGATTTATTAACAAACCTAGATTTATTTTCAATTAAGTTCATGTCGGCCGTCGGTAATTAATTACGTATTTGAGCCGTCCGCGTACTACTACTAGTACTACAACAACGGTATACAAAGGATAACGCGAACAATTTATTAGTTCGTTTCGCTGTCTCACCGGCTTTTATAATTGATATATTTTATATGTTTATATAAATCCGCAGTAAACGTCATCAAAACTGCATGCTTTGCCTTTGATGTTTTAATTGTTTCCGTTTTTATAATGTCTTTTCGAAAGATCGCAGTTCAAATTATGATTAATTTTAATTATGTTTTCGCTAAATTTCCAATGTTTCTCATTTCTTCAATTTATTATTGTTTCTTGTATATTGATTATAGAATTTGCTGGCATTTTAAATTATAAAATTAATATAAATGTAATAAAGACAATTTGAATAAATATTCATTGGGAACAACAACAACAAATATACTTTTAATGTAATCATAAAAAAAGAATCGGCAATTTTGAGACTTATAAACGCTGCGAGCTTAACATTGTAACAATATAAATTTAAATGCAAATTGGTTCATTGGAATGAGTAAACATTAAGGCAGAGCGCAATTACGAAAAGTTATGTTTATAATTAGCTCGTGACAATATTTCCCCTAAAACGGAGTTTCGCTAATTTTAAGTAAACATACCACGAAATAAGACTTATTTCGGCCTAAATAACAAGAGAGATACATAAAGGGGAGGTTGAATCCGCCACTATTTCACCGACTAAGAAGACTAAGACCCGTCCGCTATTGTCTTCTTTCCACCGCTACCAATAACCGATGCTTAAAACGCGATCACTCAGCAATTTATTGCAAACAACAACTGACAACAATAATTGCAGCAATAATGGTCTTTTCTGCGAATAATTGACTTCGGCTCTAATTGCACCGAAACTTGTTGCCTACAAAAGCACCTCGAGCACTGTTTTAACGATTGCAGGGAGAGCCGTGGCGCAACTTGGCTGAATATTTAAAGGATAGCCGAAACTCTCACCCCCCCTCTGTGTGTGTGTGTGTGTGTAGTATGCTGCGTTAACGAGTAAGAAACAATAATAATAGCAGTAAAAAAAAAGTGGGAATTTTTTAGTGGATACGTGGCGGTTCGATGCGTTCGTATCGGAAATATGGGCTCACGTAGTCAGAAATTCGCCAATGCGCTGAATAATGAATGAGTAGCCTCTGGGCTCCAGCATCAACTTTATGTAGCTCTTATATAATTGATATTTAGGTAGAATTGAGTAGAAATTGATTG
Source organism: Holobus sp. GC000080 (assembly GCA_030556065.1). Classification (NCBI taxonomy): domain Eukaryota; kingdom Metazoa; phylum Arthropoda; class Insecta; order Coleoptera; family Staphylinidae; genus Holobus; species Holobus sp. GC000080. Next base: position 14,631 of record JASKGO010007511.1, on the reverse strand, counting down.
CCGCATTTACACACCACTGCCAGCTTAATGAGTAAATCATTATTTAATTAGAGGGGCGCAAAAGTTTCCCCGATGCAGGCGCACCGCACCGCACCACCGATGTATCGTATCGAATTTGTATTTTCGAGGCGAGAGGCCCAACGGCGACACATAAAGAATTATTCCTGAAGGGGTTATAAAATATTGTTTTACGGTTTACCTGTAAACACTGCAAAATATGAATACATGTTAACAACATACAGGATAATTTAGTTCTAAGTACGCCAACCGCAAACATTTAATTGAACCGTTTTAAATTAATAATGATCCAAAAAATTCGTATTAATTTTGTTAACCTCCTGTAAATTACTGTTTTTTTTTTTTTTTTGTAAATAATTCCTTAAAAATAAACCATTTTAGAAGAAAGGGGAACGGGGAGTTATAATTAGTTTATATTGAACCAAAAAATGTTATTTTCGTAAAACACAATCCTAAATTTTGATTGATTTTTTTATGTGCTCAGGAGGAGAACTGGGAAGATGCTATAATTCTCTTCATAGAGGAGAAGAAAGAAGAAATACAATTTTGAAGTGAAATAACTTAAAAAATAAGTTATCATTATTTAATAATGTTAATGATGTTAAACATTGTAAATTTGATTTCATTTAAATTCTAAATTTTGCTACTCACCTAACCTTAACCTCACTTAAAGCCTAACCTAACCTGACCTTAATGCTCGAAGTAATGCTTCCACTGATTGGTTAAAAATCATTGGTCGCGCAGGCGTAATCGCCAAAATGATTCAGAGATGTCAAACTCGTAATGCTAATTTAATGAATTAATTTGAAATATTTATCTTTGCTTAGAAAAGTTGCACATGGAACTGGAACTCGAACAAAACGTCAAAAAAAAGACGAATTTATATGAACTTAAAAAATAAGTTTTTTGAAGTACAATTGATGCAAATTAATAATTGCCAATCACCCACTATATAGTAAGTTCTCCATGTTTACCCTCTAACCCCACTCTACAATATTACCATTCGCAGTTTTTGACGTGGCAGGAGGCAAGGCATTATGATTATTATTAGTATCGAGTAGATAGTAGTCGCTGGAGTGTTTTTACTTATTCATCGAGTGTCCGGCCGTCGTCCTGCGTCCTTTTCACTATTTAAAGTCATTGCATTTACGTAACTACTCCCAGCAGGACGCATGCAGAGCGAGCGACTCGTTGTCCTTCCTGTTTCTCCTCCACCTCCTGAAACAACACTCGAAACATTAAACATACATATTATTCCCTACGTGCATGCATGTACCTACAACATGTTTGAGTGTTGTCCTCCGCTCAGTAATTTCACGTCATTCGTCGATTATTATCAATATTTAATTTGCAGACAAACACTCCGCTCACTCCACCCATCCAACATCCCCGAATAAACTCTTAGAATTATTTAATGCAATAATAAAGGGAATTAGAGGACGAGCGAGCAGCGCGACGACTGTAAGGCTCACACTGATGCTACTGCCTCTGTTGCTGCTGCTGCTGCTGCTGCTGCTGCTGCTGGTAAAGTAATAGGAAATAAATGAATTGCAAATCCCGTCGAATATCCCGTCGTCGTGTTTTGCACACTGCTCGCACAACTAAAATGTTTCAAGCAATGAATGTCATAATAATAGTCGCAATGTAGAAAGGATATCGGAGAAATCATCGGACGTTTATGTAGCTGCAATATTGTCCCCTGTTCGCTACCATGTTTATAACAATATTCAATATCCTGTACACAAAGTGCACGCAACTTTCATCATATTAATTCGACCGAAAATCCTCTCGTTGTCAATATCTCCCATTACGACATTTTTTAGTTTCTTTTTTTTTTTGTCAATTCATTTTTCAGTTTATGACTTCCACTCTATCGTTTCTATTGTTTCTTTTTCAGTAACAATCCGGATAGATTTTTTTTAAGTGTTTCTATAAACTTTATTTTAAAGAATTATTTGATAATCAATAAGTATATTATATTATCAGATATACTTTTTATGACACAAATAAATAAACATAAATTTGGACCGTTTTACATTCGAATGAAAACAAAAGATAAACTTGGCTCTCAGCACCCTTATTGGTTTTCCCTGAGATCCCAGAGCTTGATGAGGAGCAAAGCTGACTTCACTTATCACCTTTAGTACAAATCATTGGTAAATTAGCCCCTTCTTGTTTCATTCTGGACAATGTGGACTATTTAGACTTAATAGATTAACATCAGTGCTTGGAGTTAGTGATTCAGCTACACCTAAATGAGCATTATATCAATTTTAAATTGATTTAATATTTGGTTCATTCTTCCAATTATACTACGACTTTAATTTCACAAATTTTGATAAAAATGAAACATGTTGGAAACCACTTGCCGCTGAAGATCTAAATGTAATTAATACATCAACTTTCATTTTCAATTTTAAGCATTTTAATTATTAGCTGTAACATATAAATTACATTCAATTTAATTGAATTAGTTAGTTAGTTACTGTAATTTTTCTGTGCTTTGAGCACAGGGAGGCTATCGACCCGAAGGTCCTTCGGCCATGGTGATGGGGATGCCTACCCAAACACCACTACCCATGACGTTCGGTTTAGTAACCGGAGTTCGAACCAACTAGACAACAACAAAAAATTATACATAATTAAAAATTTTGTTCCTAATTTCATATTTTATACATAACTCTTTCATAGAACTTAATTTACATCAAATACTAATTTGTTTTGAGCCCAAACTACTACTTAAATAATAGATGTAGTAATGTTTTTCCATTTAAAACAAACCTTATTGTGACTTTAATTATTTTTAATTAAATTTGTCAAAAAAAGTAGCAATGAAAAAGAGAAAAAGGTATTGGGTGAAAGAAGCAATAAGTCAAAGATAATAGCAACAAATAAAGTGTTTTGTTGTTTTTTTATGTGGTGCGCGCTCGAATATCGTCGGTCGTTGCCGTTTTAGTTGCAATTTAAATTTGGCTTTAATTAAATTTTTGTCTTCGTCCCTTTTAATTTCTTTTTCCACCCCTAAACTTGCCTCTGTATGTACTGTACAGACAAAATACTGGTAGTACTAGCAGAGCACAAGAGTACGAGCGTACGTACGTACTACAGCCGAATCCGCCAGTTTATTTTATTTTATGTTATTCGTGTCGGACATGTTACAACAACAACGCGACGAATACTTTTGCATACATTATTTCCCTATAGCAAATTATTCTTTTAATTAAATTTCAGACGTCCGGCTGCTCTTGCTTTCCTTTTTCATTTCGAGGAATTTACAAATTGCGGCTCGCACTGCAATTAATTATCATCGTTCTACCTTGCTTGCCGCTCAAATTAATTAATTTTTAGACTATACATACAGTCACTTTACTCTTAACACTTTTTTTTTTCAATTTTACTTTACGTTTATTATTAATGTGACGGTTACGTGTAATATATTTTATGCCCACCCTATCGATAATGACAACATTATGTTATAGTTGACAGTCGAAAGTGATGACATAAAGGACCTTCTAATTGAACATTTTCAAACTGTGAAATCGAAGTACTTTACAGTACTACTACTACGGTAAAGTAATTCACATTTGACCTTTCGAACTGTGAAATAAAAACCGATTTTAAGCGAATAACCAAATGTAACCGGTTATCAATGGTATTTACCAATTACATTTAGGCGGTTTTGGTTAAACCAAAAGTATGAATGTGACGTCATCGCAACGTCATCATTACAACCGAGAGTTACCCTGCTCGCAAGGTGGGTATCGTTCGGTAACTGTCATAAGTAACTGTCAATACGGTTGATTCAATAACCGAGGATAACCAATAGCTATAACCAAAATCATAACCGGTTATTCGCTTAAAATTGCTTAAAATAAGTTGACTTGACAGTTCGAAACGACAAATGTGAATTACTTAACCGTACTAGTACTTTAAAGAACCTTAAAGTACTAGCACTGTAAAGAAATGGAACCTAACCTCACTTTATTTTTTCTTTAAATTTTGCATTTTCGCCCTAAAAAGGGATGATAGGTTGCGCATAAAGTACTATACGTTACATGTATTGTTATGATACTCGCTGCGCTCGTGCTCCCAAAAATACTCGCTCGTTACACCCTTCATAACAATACTAGTAACGTAATCTACTATTATGATGTTTTATTGTTTCTCTTTTATGAAACTAATGAAGTTCTATTTTTTATTTTATAATATCTCCCCATTATAATTTTTTGAAACGATAAAATACTTAAATTGTAGTATTCAACGAGAAGTATCTTTTCACATTTTTTTAGAAGTTCGTTAAAAAAACTTTAAAAAAACTGAATCTCGCGCCCTTTTTAATTTCCCTCTATGGTCGGATTGAAAGTGTCAAATCCGGTATATTTTCAAATATGAAAAGAACAAAAAAAAAATTGTAATTCAATACCGAAAAAAAACTAATTTTCAAAAGGAAAAACTTTCATTTGAAAAATATATGGAGTTGGCATATTAAAAATTCATCAAATATAAATTCAATCAGAGATATCCGCATCATAGTATTGGCGTGTGCATTAGAGTGTGGTAATAATAAAAGAGAGATCGGGGACCATATAATCGGGTTTATTTGGGAAGACAAGAAGCAAATTAGGTCCTGATCAATGATCGTTTAAGGTGAAGTCGAGGGGTGAGTTTAAATAACAGACATGGGCGTCCTTATCTAACGAGCTAGATTGGATTGGATTCGAATTGGTTTAGATTGAACAGCATTTAGGGTGGCTCTATATCTCCATCTTCTAGTCTAGAGACTTCTAGAGCCGCGCGCTGTGTGTTAGTGGTGGTGGTGCAGAGTTCGGTTGCTTAAAGTACAAAAGCGAAGGAGACGTTTTGCGGTTACTCGCGTAATATAAACACGGAAGAGAACATTATTAATTGATTCTAATTACTGGCGGCTGTTATAAATCCGTCAAGCGACAAGTGCACCTTTTGCGCGCTTTAAAATTATTCAATCGATCGTGTGTTCGTGTGCATATGTATGTGTGTATGTGTTCTGTTCTCTAATGGTATAGGGCGCACTTTAACTTTCCAAATTTAAACAACTTAATTATGACACTAGGAATTATTTATTGCATCATATCGACTACATAATAAAGCTTTTAAATTTGTGATTCAATAGTATGTTCTATTTTAATGAAGAGTTAGTTTTACTAACTTTATTAGTGTTGGAAAGAGAAATGTAATATAATGTAGGTAAATATACAGTGCGATCATTTAAGTGGTACCCCCCCCCCCCCGCTAATTTCTAATAATTTCTAAACTAGGCAACTTATGAAGCTTAAATTCTAGAATATCTATATAGGCACTAGTCTGCCCTTGAACTGTCATAAACAGTTGAACACAGCCATAGGTGGCGCTGCAGCGGCATTTGATGACATTTTTTTAAATGTAATGATATACATTGTGATACCTCTTTTTAAAGCTTATTTCAAGCAGAATTTTTATTGTTAAAGTTGAAGGATTTGGTGACATCTTTCTAAAGTCGAAATTTTAAATACAATGTACTAATACTAATCATTTTTGCTCAATTGATGGTACAAAAAGTGCTGAATATTACTGAAATTATAAATCACACAACATTTTTACATTAAAAAATATATATATTTAAATTTTAAATTACTGAAACGTTCATTTACTCAAAGAGAATGACCTATTTTTAAATATTTCAATCGATAGAAGAGAAAAAAAAATTAATATAAAGTGAATTTTTATGAAATTTTATCATTTCTTTTTTTAATAACTTTTGATCAGTTTATACTTTTCAACATAATAAAAATATTTGGAATGACTTTAAAAGCTTGTGCCCTTTTCATATTTAATTGAAAGAGTTATATCCCAAAATTATATATCAATTATATTATAGACGGCCTCAATTCAATGTTCATCTTGGGTTTCATTATTTTTTATTGATTTTTTTTCTTTTTGGTTTTAATATAAGTAAATTTTAATGAAGAAAGAAGCATTTGAAAATTAAATTTTGAAAATGTAGCTAATTTCGTATCGTATTGCTTTTAATCTAAATGTTGACTTGATTTAGAATTTAACTCGATACTTGTTGGAAAGTATTTATTTCACATCCAACAGTTATTAAAGCCAAATGGTATTTAGCAAAAATATCATTTAGTGGTTTTAGATAATTTAGTTTTCAGAAACAATTATTTTATTTGGATCATTATATAATTCTTAAAGAATGGCAAAAAATCATGTTTTTGATAGCAATCACATACTTAAATTACATTCATATGTCTAATAGCAACTTTTATTGGACGTATCACAAACTTGAAAAATAACATTTTTCCCGCAGAAAACAGCCAAATAATAGAACCAAAAACCGTTTTTTGTGCCTCATGGGCGCCAATACAAAAACGTGTTCGCGCCGAGAGAAAAGAGAGAGGGTGAATTTAATGTAAATTGTCCTTTTACTTTGATGATGATGATGGCGGTGGTATATAGCGGAGAATAATGGAAGTCTTGATTGAACGGATAGACACAGACAGCATCCGCACACATTGAGCAGAGATAGATAGTCCGTGCAATTATGCAGGACACACACGCGTAATATTTTCTAACAAGGACTAATTGCAGTGCCGTTGCTTATTCCATCTCGCTCTCCGCGTGGATATACGTATGTATGTATGTAGACTGTAGAGGAACAGACTGAAGAAGGGTCGAAATCAGCAACCCCCGTCACGTACTCCACTAATCCGTCACTAACGAGCCTCCGTTTTACCAAGAAATTTTCGACCATCAGAGTTCTATCACACATAAACTCAAACACTCTCACACACACACACACACACACACACACACACACACATGCACATGCACATGCACATGCACATGCACATGCACATGCCCATACACAGATATATACAGATAGACATATTCAAAGTTATACAGGGTGCACCCATAATAACAAATACGGAAAACATATCTGATGATAACGATGGTAAGTCTGGAAATTGCAACTGGCAAATATTATGAATTTTGTCCGGCGTGCATTTGGACGTGGAAAAAAAAACCTTGGATGCACTTCTAAATGTACACATTTCTCGAAAATAAAATTACGAAAATACTTAGCGGCAGTACACATAATGGTAGCAGTAGAATACGGACGAGATTCGAAAAGAGAGAGATCATTTTACTCGGCTAATGGTCATCGAAAATAACGTGCATAATAAGGGGCCACTAACGGCAACAGGGAAGTTTTGTTAAAAATACACGTTGTGTGTGCATTAGGTCCGCTGGACAATAATGCCAACAGCACTAGTGCTTCAAAACTTCTTTTTTTTTCGTTTCCTTGCTCTCTCTCCCTCTCTCGCGCACACACAGTCAGTGCTTCTATTTGAGTCTTGGCCTCTTCGTTGTGCATGGCTCACTTGTACTACGGTGTATGTATGTGTGTGCACAGGTAAAATAGCAACAAATTGGAAATAAATACCGGGATCAAATAGCCGATAGGAAATAACGAGGTCCGTGAAATGTGTTTCGTCAAGTGGAAGTTTGCATCATTTTTCCAAAAGGCCATTTAAACGAGCCACCCCTCAATGGTATCTTTTCCGATGTCACTCTTTCTCCTCTGCTAAGCAGTTTTATTCACGAAAAAAAATCTACAATTATTAACTGTTGCTTACTAATGCAGTGGATATGATCTCCAGACAACGGCGTTTATCAATACAGGGGAATTACCTTTGTATGATTTCCATATTGCTGTTAGAATTGAATTTGTCGGCCTGGCAAGCTTCAATCAAATTACTAATACAAATATTGAGGAAACGCGCATTTTCTTTTCCACTATTAAATTATACGATTATAATAAAAGCGCATATTGATGGAAAGGTTTTCTTATTGGATTTTGCTCTCCCGCGCTTCTCGTTCCACAATCTGCACTGCCGAAAGTCTAAAATCAAAATTTTTGCTTTATTAAATCTCTCCTTTTATGGATTTAACCAAGGGGATGATTTTTAATATTTTATGATTTTTTTTTCTCTTTACGGATGTGTGTCTGCGATTGGTTTATTATAAATTTTATTATATGCATTGATAGTTATGAAGGCCATTAACGGAGCTTTTTCATGATTTTTATTACATGTGTAGTTTTTTTCATGTAAAAATGTGCGGAGTTATTTATAGTTTTTAGTCTGATACTTTTTTAAGCTTACCGTTTTTTGCATCATAAATTATTGATAATATTATAATAAAAAAAAAAAGTATTGACTGAAAGGTTTTTTCAGGTGAATAATATTTTATTGTCATAAAAATATTATAGATGCGGATGAAAATATTGTAGATATTCGAGGTTGAGATGTCTACTGCTGGATGATATAAATATGTAAATAAAATCATTTAGAGAGCTTTTTAGTTTTATTGAAATAGCACACGTTTAAAAATGTATTTGAAATTATTGATTAGCTAATATGGTGTATTACTTGCCATCATATCGAAGATTTAAAGTTAGCCATTAGCTAAACTCCTAGATTAGGTTCTGAGTTTAATTTACTAGCTGATCCTAGCACGCATGCGGAATAGTACACTTTTACTATACAGGGTGTCCGTAAAAATTGTTCAGGTCTTTCATTTCTTTATATCAACTAATGTTTGTAAATAACTACACATTTATTGAAGAATTGATTGATTGTTTCAGATTGATTGATTTAAATTTCCGTTTTGAAATATTACCAGTTTAACCGGAAGTGGCTATATTTTTTCATTTCAATGGTTCTTTCCCTTCAAAAACATACTGGTAATTACAAATCAATCATTACAGTTCAAATTGATACTGTAGTAGTGGATCACTGGTCGTTCGTATTAATTCAATTATTTCCAACTGCAATCAAATTTTTATTTACCAGTTCACTTTACAAACAAAAGATACAAAGTAACGTTCTTCATATTCTTTGGCGATTTGTTCGTCAAGAGTACGGTGGGTGGTCGCTCCACTGTCGGTCCAACACAATATACTTGAAGAGATGACATTATTGACAAGCAATCTTTGAGAAAATAAAAATTTACCCAATGGGTTCAAAATGTTACCACTTCTGATCCAAATTATGGTTTACATTTCTTTAAAAATCTTTGATTAACGAAGAAATATTTATCATCTTAGATTAACTTATCAAGTTTTTAATCTTGGAAATCTTGAAAAACTCTATTGAAAATGTTTCTCACAGTTTGACAAAATTAGTAAAAAATGTAGAAAAAAAAAAAAAATCAAAACACCTGTAAAGAAAAAAAATATTGGAGATAATAAATTAAAATATTGGTGTGCATGTAAGAAGAAAAAAAAACATGAATTGTGACCAGGGCAATGAAATTTAATAGTTTTTACTTCAACATAAAGTAGTCAAAAAACTGAGCTGGTACTATTAACGAAACAGCGACAAAATTAGTATTTGATATAAATTTAGTTCTTGTGGAAGAGTAATGGAAAAATGAGAAATTTAGTCTAGAGGGGTAATGTTTTTGTTAAGTAATTAAAGTATGAACAATAAAGTGCTTAATTAATCATAAATTTGGAGACGCCCGAAGTATTCATCAGTTGATTTCAAATTTAAACCAGATCAAATTGAGCTGATGATACCTTGTCAACCAAAATATGTTCCGGTAACAGTACAATATAGACGGAGACTCAGTCCAAGACAATAATGGATAAGATTAATTTATTGAGAACTCCGAATGAATTAAATTATCTATCATTGGTTTACTTAAATTGAATGTATTTTATATGTTACGGCTACTAATTAAAATTCTTAAAATTGAAAATGAAAGTTGGTGTATTAATTTCAATTTGATCTTCAGTGGCAAGTGGTTTCCAACATGTTTCATTTTAATCAAAATTTGTGAAATTAAACTCGTAGTATAATTGAAAGAATGTTCCAAATATTAAAACAATTAAAAATTGATACTATGTTCATTTAGGTTTAGCTGAATCACTAACTTCAAGCACTGATATTAATCTATAAAGTCGAAATAGTCCACATTGTCTAAAATGACGCAAGAAGGAGCTAATTTACCAAAGATTTGTACTTAAAGGTGATAAGTGAAGTCAGCTTTGCTCCTCATCAAGCTCTGGGATCTCAGGGAAAACCAATAAGGGTGCTAAGAGTCTAGTCTATCTTCTGTTTTCTTTCGAATGTAAAACGGTCCCAATTTATGTTTATATACATATTTATATCATAAACAGAATATCTTTTTAATAATATTTCAAAGTTATTGATTATAAAATAATTAATTTAAATAAAGTTTACAGAAATATTAAAAAACGTTATTTTAATTAAATTTTATTACTGCATATTCAGCGATCACTCATTAAAAAGCAATAAGTAACAAAAAAAAAAGACATAGAAGTGAATGTAATATGGAAATGGACCACAAGCTAAAAATTGACGATTCGCTAACGAACCGAGCGAGCGAGAAGGAAGGAGGAAACATGACAAAGGGGGGCTATAATAATACAGTGTCGATAATTAGTCTCGTTAAAATCCTGCAATGATACGCAAAGTGCTCCTTAAATGAAGACGACACACGTTGTAGTCGAAGCATATGCGTATGCAAATTCCACCAATTGCGATAATGATTGAGAAGCGTGGACTATTTCTTATTGAACTAATTTTCGTTGACGGTGGTTACTCCTCCACTATCCTCTCCCGATGGCGCTTTTATTGTTTTACTATTTCAACGCATTTGCTTCGATTCGCCAAATTTACGCTCCGTTTTATGCTCGCTCTCTGCCAGCATTAGTCAGTCAAAGACTTTTTTTTTTTTTGGTTATATTGCAGCAACGTGTATACATATAGCATTAGACATGTCGTCGTATTCGTTTAATTTAAATCAATGATGATAATTATTACAATGTTGAAATGGAGTCTCTAATTGGATCGGACGGACAGACAGCAAAACAGGCGAAACCTTTTTGTGTTTCGCGCTGGGCTTGTTCATCAAAAATATTAATTACTGCTTTAACAACGGTATTAATTTCATTAAAGCAAGATTGATCATCTCATTAGACGAGTGCGTGGGTATCATATGTCAATAAATTAATTAATTATTATTACACTGTGTGATTACGAAATTTGGCTCAACCCCTTTCATTTCTTAACTTGACAATTTATTTTTATACAAATAAATACATTTCAATTGATCTTAATTAGGATTTAAATGATATAAATTTCTTTTTTTTTTCCATTAAGAGTTTAACCAGAAACGACTCATTTTTGATTTTTAAGTGGATTCCTTAGTTATTTTAAGTTTCCTGGATTCCTCAGGTCATTTTTAAGTCTAAAACACGTTTAGAAATATTATTTTTTTCGTTAATCATATCAAAATTATTTTTTTAGGTTTTAGAAGGACATGACCAAATTTGATCTAATTTCTTTGGTTGAATTTAACTAAAATCGTTTTAATTAAAAAACGTAATGAAAGAATAAGGCGGAAATTTCCGTATTCCATTAAAAATATCAAAATAATCATCTATTTCCAGAATTTTCGAAACTGACCCAATACTAAAAATACTTTGCTCAAGTTGGGATTGTTTAATAAATATATCCACCTATTAGAAACGATCACCCAGTATGTCGTAAAAAACAGGAAATGATTTAAATAAAAGTTGTTATTAAATTCAGAACATTATCCTTGTGAGAATTGTTATTAAATCATGAAATATTTAGCAGAAATTATAATTGGTATATAAAATTAGATACTATACTAGAAGTTGAAGCTTTCAAAAAGCAAATGAGCAAAATAACAATTTCACTAATAAAAGATAATTAGGCAAAAGTAAAGTTGGCAAGCAAAGTTTAGAGAGATAGAGCCAGAGGATGGAGGGAAATTGTTGAAGCGTGTAAAATGCGTAAGCAAACGAAATAAAAACGATCATTAGAGTATAACAAAGTCTCGACGGAGTTGTTCGTAAGTGTCCTGCAGGCAGGTCAGTTCATCATATGCACGGATGAACTTACAAGGAAGCAAGCAAACGAACCCTCCGCCTCCACCTCTACCTCCACCTTCCACCATCCACCTTCCCCCTCAACTCGTCCTCTGCATAAATACACCAGATATAATTATATATAAACAATAAATATGTGTCCCTCTCAATAAAGCAATTTCGTAGTGACTATACGCTGTAAGCACAAGTTTATCCATGTAAACAGGGTGGCCGTGGAGCAAGCAAGCAAGCAAGCAAGCGAGCGAGCGAGCAAGCGAAGAGAAACATTTTAAGCTGAAATAATAATAAAACGGTTCGAGCAGCGGACGAAAGAAGTGGAAGGGTCGTTAGTGCGGTTATAAAAGGTCGTAATTAAATAAAAGTGAAACAATTGTGCTTTTCTTGTTGGCCACGTCGTTTACATGATAATCCTTTAAATTGACCGCCGCCTCGGGCGGCGCAAAAATAAACATTTTTGCCGTTGCGCCCTTAAACATTAGCATGTTTTCTAATCTCCGGCTTCTGATGCTGCTGCTACTGCTGCTGCTGCTGCCTACAAACACACATTCACCCACACGCACACACATATACTTATCCAAACGCACACACACGCCTACACGGAGGCGGAGAAGGAGAGAAAAGTGCGCGTATCCTTTTGTGCCCTTATATTCATTCAATGTTTATCTTATTCGTTAAGCGGCCGCTCTGCCGAATTCTCGTAAGGATTACAGGACTAGAATTTTAGTAATGCGAATTTAATTTTTTGTCCGCCTCGGGCGGTTCCATGCAGCGTCGCATTTCTCTAAGCCCTGCGGGAAAAACAATGAGAGAAACTCACTTAAGGGATTTAACTTTTGTCATTATTTTATAAAATATTTGCATTGGCCATAGCTAATAAAATGAAGCAACATTATGCAACGATGCATATCCTATATCTTTAAAGGATCAAAGGATTCGGTTTAACCTGTTTAATAAAAATTTATTGTTTCATTCAAATATTTGTTGTTATTTACATTCTGTATAATGATAAGTTTAATAAATAATTTATCGAAAGGGTTGATTCAATTCACCATGTATACAGGGTGATCACCTTTTCAATCCATTTTTAGGTAACTTCTACAATTTTTATGATAGGGATTCGGGCAAATGTGCAAAAATGGGCTGAATTTTACTCTCATCATATTTGATTTTTCGAAAATCGCATTTGTCTCTTATTTCTCGAATTATCCCAAAAAATATGGAAAATCATCGAGTTTTTTATTTGATAATTTATTCCAAGAAAACCCTTTGACTTAGAGAAACAGTTAACATTTTCCTAATAGATATTTTTAAGTACAATATAATTAATTTTCAAAAATTTTCATAGTATTTTTGATTTTTGAGATAAAAAATATTTTTTTTTTTTAAGAAAACCATAGTTGACTATGATCTTATTAAATTGCTTATTTTTTTCAGATTTCAACATTTTGTATGATTGTCAATGAAAAAAATCTTTAGAATAAACAATTGGCTTTGAATTTTTTAATAAATAATTACAAATAAAACTTAATAAAATGAGTAATAAATAATATTTTCAAGATTCATCCGTTTCTTTTAAAATAAAATAATTATTTATTTAACTGGATCTTTTTCAATAAAAGTACACTGAGAAAAATAATTTATTTTTTATTTAAAACTGACTGACTTTTTAAACAAAATACTAATAATTGATCAGCTTGACATTTTATAATTACTTACTACCCTGTATGATTGCGCCAAAAAAAAAAAATCGATTAATTAAAGTAATTAAAGTAAGGAACAAAAAAGTAAGTAATAATGCGCACGATTTTTGGCCTTCGGCTTCGGCGTTCCCGGCAAAATTGTGCGCCCTTAATGAACCGGTAATTATTAAAAAGCCTCCGATTTGTTTATTATCGAGCAATCGATACATGTTGCGCGGCGCGGAGGTTAATTAAAACTGAAAAAATAAAATAAATTTTCAATTAAGCGAGCAATTTCAAAGCGCGTTCGTTTTTTTTTTTTCAATGTTTTATACGACCGCTGCTCTACGAACTTTTCCGCCGGTTTTTTTTTCGGTGCGTTTCACGGAAAACGTTCGCGAAAAATAAGCAATATAAATGTTAAATGCGTACACATGATTGACTAAAAATTATTATTATTAATTAAAACTCGATACACTATTTGTAGTTTAATTTTTTCATCTCAGGCATAGCTATAATGGTGTAGATTTTTTAAATTATTTTTTTTTTGTTTAGACAGGGGGTAAATTATAATTACAAGCACGGAATATTGTGCCCCACTCATAAATTACACCGATCTACAAAACAAAGTTTCTGAGTTTAATGCATGAATTCAGTTAGTTTGTGTCAAATACAATAAAATATTTATTGGAGTGGGCACCGAGCATTAAAAAATGATTTCTGGAAAACAAAAAAAGACAAATAAAATTTTATTTTTGATTTTGACAAATAATAAGATGCTCTATAAAATAATAGTAAAAATTGATAAAATTAGCATGTGGCTATTGATAAAAATTGATTTATATTTTTGTCGTTGTGAATAACGAACAAATCATTAAGTGTGCAACAAGAGATATTTATTTTATTTAAGCGAGACGGTTGGTACTGTGGTGCGTAAGGACGAAGAAGGTTGAAGACCAG